>JAULCA010433335.1:0-11223 GCA_032360845.1 Crassadoma gigantea
GAGTTCCAACAGGTAGGTTTTACAGGTAGATTCATCTGTTGAAACTCAGACACTTTTTAAGAAAAAGACTATAATCCATATCAAAACAAGTTGCCCCACAGGTAAATTAAAAATGTTGGCACTCAGAGATACACCCTTCACACGACCAGCTTACCTGAGTTTTTACCTTATGAAATCCATACATGACAGAAAAAAAAATGTAATAAGCGGGGTCCCACCTTTGACCATATCATAAACAATTTTTTTGCTTAGTTTAAGAAGGAAAAAAATCAGTACATGGGGAAAATATCATAATAACTGATATATAATATAAACCGATATCATAAGTGGGTTCCACTGTAACACAATCTCAACCTTAAGTAGTTCTCCAGAGGAAAGATTACTTTGGTAGATAGATTTGACGTCACTTCCTGGAGACTGCAGGAATCACTGTCTGAGTTCTGATACAGTAGCTACGGTCTAAAAAACATCTTGTTACATGGACAAACATGTAAATAAAGCATACGAGGTGAAAAAATTAATACCTTGGCCTCTGTGATAATTCAGAATGATAGGTGTAGGTAAGGCTGAGAAAAAGAAGCGTGGCGGCTCGCCAGGTAGAACAATCGCTACAAGATCATGAAGCAGGGTTGAGTCACACCAAGAAACAGACTCAAACTTTGAAATTAATTGGAATCTTGAAAGTGGTGAGGAAGATAACTATTGTAGGAAGTGTGGCAAACGGACGTCGGAACAGAGTTTCAAGCGCATGGAATGCGGCCAATGCAGAAACCAACACTGTACAAAATGGCTAAAAATTTCTGATGCAGAACACAAAGTTCTAAGTCGGGCTGATTTCTTGTGGTTCTGTATTCAATGCAGAAGTATTGTGGAAAGAAACATTATTGTTGACAGAGATATGGAAGAGAAGTGCAAACAGATAACCAAAGAATTTTGAGAGAAATTCACAGAGATAGACCGGATTTTGGACACAAAATGCAATGAGGATACAAAGAAAGAAATTATCAAAGAGGAAATGAAACAGGAAATGGGAGGCACGTACACAAGCATGATAAAGAAGAACCTTGATGATGTAAGTGCAACAGTGCCACCTGTCTTGTATAAAGTTATATCAGGAACAAAAGAACAGAGACAAACATTGTAATCTACGGTGTTCCTGATGGAACATCTAAACAAGCTACAGAATGAAAGAAGCAGGATCTTATTGAAGTACAGAAATTGTTTAATACATGTAACTTGGAGTTGAAAAATGAGGATGTGGTCCAGATAATGAGGTTAGGAAAGTATTAAGAACCCGAAATTGAACAAGTATCCAAAAGACCTATACTGGTAATACTTAAATCACTGAGGCAGAAAATTGATCTTTTCTGCAATATAAACAAATTGAGAAATGTACATTAGAATGCAAAGGAATAAGTGTCATTAATGATCCAACACAGAATGAACGAAGCGCGGAGAAAAAATTCAGGAAGGAAGGAAGCTAAAAGAATGTTAATGAGAGAATTTACCTTCTGGGTACGGGGCCCACCCTATAGGCTCGACAGGTGGTGAAAGTACCAAAGAACAAACAATAAGAAATTTTGAAAGGTATTATAATAATCTTTCCCTATATATTCCTCCTCATTTCTACATATTTCAGAACACTTGACCTTTCATACCATCGTGTTTCGTTGGTTGTAGTGTACTGGTAAAACTGGTAAACTTTGATTTAGTAGTCTACTGTATATGCTATCATTGTAAATACCAACTAGTTTTCTTCCTTACATAGTAGCAAGGTTACATTTTGACAAAAAAAGTGTGTTTAATCAAATGTATTTTTTCTGTTAGTGATTATAAAATTGATGGTTACTATTTTTCAGCACGGAATTATGGTAGCCCATGCTTTCAGTTATTACTTTTCCGGAAGGTTTGGTACGGCTGTTGAGTCTCTTTATTACTGATACACTTCTGGTTTGCATATAGCGGCGAAGGCGTGTAAGTTGATAGTTGTCATATTGATCTAGACCAATAGGTTATTTTTATGAATTCCTTTTTCTCATCCTTTCCTTTTCGCCTTTTTCTTCTTTCTGTTCTGACTTCTTTCTCTCTTTTACAGACTTGGGTCGTTTTGGGGTTGCGCTATATTGATAGATATTTCAGTTTCACTGACCGTATATATATATATAATGATATAACGATTCTTAGTTCAAACTGTCAAGGTTTAGGTGATAAATTGAAACGGTAAGATGAATATGCATTTGTAAAGAATAAATATTATAATATTTTTTGTCTCCAGGACACTCATTTTACCAAAGAAACGGAAAGTGTAATAAGAAGTGAGTGGGGATATGAATGTTATTTTAATTCTTTTCAATCAAATGCAAGGGGTGTAGCAATCTTTTTTAACAATAATTTTGAATTCAAGATCCACAAAGAAAAGAAAGACAATACTGGTAATGTCTTAGCCTTAGATATAACAGTGGAAGAATCAAGAATTACTCTCATTACTGTGTATGGTCCAAATCATGAATCATGATGGCCCTAATTTTTATAGCAATATTTCTGAAACTATTGATGATTTTGAAAACCCTTCTGTTGTAATATTGTGTTCCTGTGTATAATTTAGATAAAATTCTCACTATTCCAGACATAGAATTACAATTGACAATTGATGATCATTTATTTTTAGAAGTTCTTTTGATAGAAATAAGGGGGAAAACAATATCTTACTCAACCTATATGAAAAAACAGCGAAATATTAGAGAAGATGATCTGAAAAAACTATACAGGAATTGGAAGACAGTGACAGTATTAACTTACAAGATTTGGTTAACAAGAAAAGGGTACTTGAAACAATTAAGCTGCACAAAATAAAGGGGAGCATAGTTAGATCTAGAGCCAGATGGGTAGAGGAAGGGGAGAAACCTACAAATTACTTTTTTAGTTTAGAAAACAGACATTATACCTCTAAAATAATTCCAAAATTACAGAAAGAAGACAAGGAATTTATTACTGATCAGGGTGAAATTTTAAAAGAGACTAAGGGTTTTTATGAAAAATTATATGATGATTCTGATAGATTAACAGATATTAATTTAACAGACTTCTTAAGTCATTGTAATGTTACAAAATTAGATAATTTTGAATTAAAAAAGTTAGAAGGTATTATCACAATAGAAGAAGCAAGGAAAACTTTGAATAATATGAAAAATAATAAAAGTCCTGGCTCTGATGGATTTACCACAGAATTCTTTAAATGTTTTTTTTGAAACAATTAGGTACTTTCATAGTTAGATCACTAAATTTAGGTTATGACAGAAGTGAACTTTCAATTACACAGAAACAGGGCATTATTACTTGCATACCAAACGGGAATAAACCTCGATATTTTATTAAAAATTGGCCGCCCATATCTCTTTTGAATACTGTTTATAAAATTGCTTCAGGTGTAATAGCAAATAGGTTAAAAACAGTTTTAGGGAAACTTATAGATAATGATCAAACAGGATTTTTAGCAGGGCGTTATATAGGAGAAAACACAAGACTTATTTGTGATATGATAAACTTTACAGAAGAAAATGATATATCTGGAATGCTTCTAATGATAGATTTTGAAAAGGTGTTTGATTCTGTTTCATGGAAATTTATAGAAAAAACACTAAGTTTCTTTGGGTTTGGGGATAGTATAAGTAAATGGGTAAAAAACTTTTCACTGTAATGTAAATTCAGCTATAAATCAGGGTGTTAATCTATCAACATTCTTCAAGGTCAAGTGCGGCTGCCATCAAGGTGACCCGATTGCACCATATATCTTCATATTATGTACAGAGATTTTAGCAATAAGGTTAAGAAATAATAGAAATATAAGAGGTATATATATTGATGACTTTCCAATTCTCCTTTCTCCGTATGCCGATGATACTTCTTTAATACTTGATGGATCTGAAAAATTTCTTCAGGAATCAATTCTTGAACTAAAACTATTCTCCCAATTTTCAGATTTAAAAATTAACACAAACAAAACACAAGTAATATGGATCGGCAGTAAAAAATATAGCAAAGACACTTTCCTACCAGAGTTAGACTTACAGTGGGGCAAAGAAACTTTTACGCTCTTGGGGACAGAGTTTAGTGTAAATTTGCATGAAATACCTAAATTAAACTTTGATAAAAAACTGATTAAGCTTAAATCTCTAATTAATACTTTGAACAGAAGAATTTTAACTCCTATTGGTAAAATTCATATAATTAAATCTCTTTTAATTTCACAGTTTAATCACTTATTCATCACATTGCCAAATCCAAGTAGTGCCTTTATTGCTAAACTCAACACTATTTTATTTAATTTTCTATGGAATAGCAAACCAGATAAAGTAAAGAGGGATGTTATTACTAAAGAACATTTTGATGGGTTAAAAATGATCAACATTCAAAATTTTATGGATAAGAATGGCTCAGAAGATTTTTTCAAATTTCTAGCAAGTGGCAAGTTATATTCAAGAGTGTTTTCAACACAGATCTTATTATTAACTGTGGAAGTGATTACATCTATAAATGCCAAAAAAAGTTGTAAAAATAGTTTTTGGTCAGATGTGATTAAAGCTTGGAAAAGGTTGATTAATTCTAATGTTATAAAGGTGAATCATAGAAAACAACTTTCACTTCTGAAAACCCCTTTGTGGTACAACCAAAATCTGGTCATTGGACGACATTCTGTTTTTTATAAAGACTGGTATTCTAAAGGTGTAAAAGTAGTGAATGACATGTTTAAAGATGTTATCTCTCTCACTTTCTTATCTTATCAGGAATTCACAAGGATATATAATATATTTACAGATTTTCTTAGATTTCATGGCATTGTTAATACTATAAGAACTAATATTGAAATACACAAGTTTCAGGATACAGATCTTCTTCTCCCTTTCATTCCTTTAAACATAGAATTATTTATCAAAAACACTAAAGGAATAAAGGACATGTATAAAATTATTTCAATGAATGAAGAAATTCCGACAGGTAGAAAAAAATGAACAGAACATTTTGATTTTGATGAATCTGCATGGGAGAATATTTTTTCTTTACCTTTCAAAATAACGAATAATTCAAAACTTCAGTGGTTTCAATTTAGAATTCTTCAAAATATTTTAACAACAAATTCATATTTATTTAAGGCAAAACTAGTTATAAGCCCTTTATGTACACTCTGCAACTCAGAGAGGGAAACAGTTATCCATATACTGTGGGAATGTGAGAAGTTCAGAACTTACTACAGAGTCTGGAGATACTTTTAGATGCACTTTTAATTCCATTCACATTCAACAAAGAATCATTTATTTTTGGAATATGGTTACAGAAAACTGAGTATAGTAACATTGATAATGAAATTAACATTATCATCAAACACTACATTCACAAAACTAGATGTTTACATAACTCTCTTAATTTAAGTGCACTAGTTAACACAATTAAAGATCACTATAATATTAAAAAAATTATAGCTACAAGTAAGGGAGATCGTTTTCTAGAAGATCTTAATAAAAAATGGAGAAAATGGAAAATGATTGTTCTTTCTGGTGTTTAACTCTAAAGCCGCCGAGGAAAACAGTTTTTCACTTAGGGGGATCATGAATTTGCTATTTTACGAATTACCCATTCTATACCTGATTTATTATACCGAACCAAATTAAGGCAATTTCATAAAATAATTCATTGATTCATTTCTCTAAACAATTTCAAAATAATAAATCGTATTATTTTTATATAGGGAAAACTCAGAAGAGGTGTAATAACACAGACTATGAGGAATATCTTTGTTAGCATACCACTCAACGGTAAGGACGAACTTTTGGTCTGTCGTGTATACAGATCGGAAAGCAGATCGAAAGCAGATCGAAAGAAAATAACGAAAACCTAAGAAAACTTTTATCTGATATGACAAGTCAACAATCGTCACATATTTTAGTCATGGGAGACTAACTATCCGAATGTAAATTGGGAAACTTGGAATGTACACGGAGACAGCATGAAATCATGGGAATACAGATTCCTAGAGTGTATAAAACATGTGGAAGAGAAAACAAGATGGCAAGATCAAAAATGGCAAATCTGCTGGACCTCATCCTAACAAATGAGGAGAATATGATTGAAGAATAAGATCATCAGAGTCCATTAGGAAAGCATAACCATTTCGTCCTGGTTTTTAATTTAAGCTTATTCAGCTATACAACGGAAAATAAAGTTTCAAGACCTGGGAAATCATAGGAAAAAACAGATTTTGATGCGGTCAATAAAGAAATAGGAGGGATTAATTGAAAAAATAACTAAAGGGAAAATGACATAAAATACAGTTCCGATACAGTGTTCTACCAAATTTTTGAGAAAGAAAACATGTACCTGTAAAATTAATGAAGGATAACAAAATGCACAATTCAGGAATACCCAGGATATTATGAAAAAAGAAGCATTCTCTAGCAAAGAAAGTAATCACCAGTGATGCAGAAACCAGTAAAGAGTATTGCAGAATAAGGAATTAAGTAAGGAAACTAACAGAAAACTAAGAAAAGAATTCCAAAACAAACTATTGGCACACACGAAAGTCAACGCAAAGGCGATCTGGAGCTAATTTCGTTTAAAGTCAAGAGCCAAATGTGAAGTTGACAAAGTTGACAAATCCCCTGGAATAGATGGCCTTCACCCACGTTTTCTAGAAGAAACTGCAATATTTATTTCATTACCATTGTCTCTACTTTATAATATATCGTTGAAATTATGCACTGTGCCAAATGATTGTGCGAGGATGGTTGGGGATTCCAACTTGTGGGACGATCTGGATAGAAAGTAAGGAAGCGTCCGAATCCCCCAACCACCCTCGCACAATTAAGAAACGCTTTGGTTGATGAGTGGAATAACATCCCAATGCTGACAGTAAATCCATTGGTAAACTCTAATCAAAGAAGGATAAGGGCAGCAAGAGGGGGCGAACAAGATATTGATTACTGCAGTTAATTTTCATTTCCAGTTATGGGGGGGTACCTAACCTACCAATGAACTTGAATAACTGGTGAGTTGTGTTGAATGAAATTTGGTACATTTGTTCAATACATGTGCCACTTTTAAATCATGGTAAAATATTTCAAAAACTTATTAAAACTTTAATTAAATTAAGCAACAAAATTTACTCTGCGTTTCTTTTTCCTTTCAGTATATAAAAAGGGAGAGAGACAAATGTAAACCTGGAAATTACAGACCAGTCCATTATATGTAAGGTTTTGGAAACAATTGTAAAAATATTTATTACTAAATCTATGACAGACAACTCTTTGTTGTCAAACAAACAATATGGATTTATCTCTAGAAGATCGACGTCTATACAACTTTTTGCAAGTTTTAGACGAAAGGACAGAGTTTGCTGATAATGGAATCGCAATTGATTGTATATACATGGATTTCGGAAAGGCATTTGATACGGTTCCACATAAACAGCTCTAAGGGAAGATGTCATCATATGGTATATGTAAAGAAATTATTAACTGGATGTCCAGCTTCATTTCCGAAAGGGAGCAAAAAGTGTCCTTGAAAGTTGAAAGTTCTATTTGGATTACAGTAACATCAGGAGTACCTCAGGGCTCAGCCCTGGGGCCAACATTATTTGTTATATATATCAATGATCTTCCAGGTGTTATACAGTCGAAAGCATACCTGTTTGCTGATGATACCTATATTTAAGTATTTAAGCCAATACGAGGGGACGCTGATGTGGATGTACTTCAAGAAACTTCTGGCATGGCGTGAGAAATGGTTATTGCAATTTCTTCCTCAAAATTTAAATCTATTCATATGGGTCGAACATGCGGAGAAATAAATATCGAACATAATTTTTAGGTAATGAACTGCTAGAAGAAGTGGAGAAAGAAAAAGGTATTGGGTTCATCATAGACAGATCTCTCACGTTTGATGATTATATAAGTACACAGGTTAAATGTTCGCTCATTTTTTAAGTGAACACAATTTTTACGCTGTTGTACAAAACTTTAGTTCATCTGGAATATGCTGATACGGTAAAGCATCCATTTAGGACAAAGCATATATGATTGAAGCAGTTCAAAGGAGGGCAACCAAACAAATACCTGGATTTTGGAATCTATCTTACCCAAAGTGGCTAAGGAAACTTGTTTTGCCAACTCTGAGTTACCGGAGAATACATGGCGATATGATAGAGGCTTACAAAATAACAAATGTCTATGATAGCTATGCTTCAAATTTCATTATGTTTTAGAATGATCAGTCAAAAAGACATGTAACAAGAGGACACTCAAAAAAAATTTCCCACAACACTCCAAACTTGAAATCCTTAAGCGATCTTTTGCCCTTCGTGTCGTCAAAACTTGGAACAATCTCCCGGAAAATGTGGTTACAGCATCAACCGTAAATTCCTTCAGGAAAAAAAAGACTTGATAAACTTTTTAAAAATCAAAATCTAAGTTTGATTTTAAATCTGATATATGTTCTTAGCATGATTCAACATCATAGTTGTAATTATTTAAAATGTCCTTGTTGTTAACTGAGTGTAGAGGATTTCTTAAGATCCTGTACTGGAAATAAACTTAACTTAATTTAACTTAATACATATTCATGCATGCAGCTGAACACATATAAAAGATGTGGATTACTTAGGTTGCCTTACAAGTGTTAGCTGTAGGGAATTTCCCTTTAGCTCAGTGGTAGAGCATTGGGCTGGAGAGCCAAGGGTCGTGGGTTCGAGCCCAAGCGACTGCACTTTCTTTATCACTATTCCTTGTCCTTTTACATATAACTTAAAAAGCATGCATAAAATAGTCAAGTGCATTGGTATTATACAAAATACAGAAAATTGTATCAGTATTTACCATCACAAAGATTGATAATCAAATCCCCATGATTATGTGAAATTGGGCATTGATCATGTTTGGCATGCTAAAAAGTACTTTACCATTTTTGATATTACATAAAAATGATTTTGTAGACAGAATATATCTATGGCAGTTTTTCAAGAAGTTTAAAATGTAGACTACCATAATAATAATATATACACTGTAGGCAAGTTGACAATGTTGGTAATATTTTAAAGGTGGGGTTCTTGGCTATGTGAAAATTCCCATAAAACCTGCCCGCACACAGATTTTCATGAAACTTTACAAGTACTTCAATCATACCATGGCTGAACAGAAACAATAAGTTTTATTCGAAATCATGCAAAAAGAAAAAGCCCCACAGTGCCTGACATTTATTTTGTTAAAAGAATGCATGTTGCTTCCTTTTTAAGCTCCATAACATTTCTCTGTCTTTATTTTGTTCTATGAAAAATACTTATATTGATTACAAGACATGCTAGCAGTTAAACTGATAACAAATGTGAAAATTTTAAATGTTTTTCTAATTAACTGAACAGTATCACAACACTTAATGTATACCAGTACGACATATTTAGCATCAAAATAACAGTAATTTTATTCACTATACACTATCATAATTCATTTTTGAAACAATATTTGCCAGTGACAAATACATTTGAACTTGACCCTCTTAAAATGTCACAAATATGAAATGTTGTTTGTCAGTCATTTGTATTTTTATTTTTAGACTTACTGCTACAGATATCGATGTGCAGCCAGAAGTCAGAACACCCCTGAGAGCTCTGCAGTCAACCTTGGCTTTCGTTGTGCTAGTAATAAACTGCCAAAATATCTAGATGTGGAAGATCCGTAAAGTTATATAAATATGTGTTTGAATGAATCGTACATTTCTTTAAATGTATGAAATAATGCTGAATAAAATCTTATTCAAAGTTAAAATCCATTGTGCTACTTGTTATTAGTTCACCTGGCCAATAGAGCCAAGTGAGCTTAGCTATGGTGCAGCATCCATCTTTCGTCCGTCCAGCCGTCCGACTGTCGTCTGTCCATCCATCGTCTGGTTGGCATCAACTTTTTACTTTAATAAACTTCTTCTCAATATGCCCTGTAGCATGCTGGGACGAATGAATGACCATCCCCCATTTTTAAGACCACAGGGGTCAGATATGAAAAATCTTAAACAACTTCTTCTGTATAACCAAAATGTCCAGGTGATGATATTTGACCAGTAGCATGCTGGGATGAAAGGCTACCAAGTTTTTAGATCACCTGAGACAAAGTCTCAAGTGACCTATTGTGATCGTCTTTTGTCCAGCGGTGTCAGGTGTCATGCATTAAAAAGTACCCCCCTACCAAAAAGTATCCGGATACTTTTAATACCTGCATAAAATGTACCCCCCCACCCCACCCCCCCTTGCATAAAAAATACCCCCCTATGAAAAAAAATATATTTCACTATTTTTAATCAAAATGTGATCAGAACTTGAACAGGACATCACATCGTCTGGTCGGCATCAACATCACAGGGGAATATTTATCAACCCCTACCCCACCAATCCCTACCCCCAGGGCCAGGAAATTATGCCCAAATAATTTTCAATCCCTGGACTCAGTAAGGTTTGGAGAGTCATATAACAACATTTACAGTTATTTTATTGTCATTACCCAACCTATTTTCAACTACCCTACCCCCGGATACTTTTTATACACCCAACCAAAATGTACCCCCGGATACTTTTAATACCCTGACCAAAAAGTACACCCCTTTTTTAATCAAAATGAGTTCAAAACTTGAACAGGAAATCACAGGGGAATATTTATCCCTCCTTACCCTACCAATCCCCACCCCTGGGGCCAGGAAATTATGCCGAAATAATTTTCAATCACTGGACTAAATAAGGTTTGGGGAGTCATATAACAACAAGTTATGATCACATTTTTAATAAAAAAACATTGAAAAAAAAAATTTCATAGGGGAGGTACTTTTTGGTCAGGGTATAAAAAGTATCCGGGGGTACATTTTGGTCGGGTGTATAAAAAGTATCTGGGGGGTGGGGAGTTGAAAATAGGTTGGGTAATGACAATAACATAACTGAATATTTTTACCTGCCTCCCTAAACCTTATATAGTCCAGTGATTGAAAATTATTTCGGCATAATTTCCTGGCCCCAGGGTAGGGGATTGATGGGGTAGGGGTTGATAAATATTCCCGAGTGATGTCCTGTTCAAGTTCTGATCACATTTTGATTAAAAGAATATGAGAAAAAAAAATTCCTAGGGGATACTTTTTGGTCAGGGTATAAAAAGTATCCGGGGGTACATTTTGGTCGGGTGTATAAAAAGTATCCGGGGG
>JAULCA010433379.1:0-11218 GCA_032360845.1 Crassadoma gigantea
AAGAATATGTGAGACCAGGTGTTTCAGAAGGGTAAGCGTCTTTCGCCTTTTTGTCAACCCCTGTTATGGGAATCTAGATTAGGGTTAGGGTTAGAGTCTCAATAAAGTCTTTTTAGGGAGAACATCAATACTGACGACAACAAAGCATGCAAACGAATAAAATAAAATATTTGATCATCATATCTTATAAAGAAAACATCCAAATAAGATTGTGCTGCAGACCAAGACTTGTCCTTAGGCTTAGCTAACCTGCATCATTGGAAACTCTTCGTTCTTAGTATGTCCATTAACAGTCGACATTGATCAAGAAAGTCATATTATTCGCCGCTAGTTCTTGAACATTATGTCGACTTCGATATATACACATCTCAGGATGAATAGCAGTGATACTATTAGAAAAGTCGAAAACAATCCATGTTTGTAATAAGACTCTTACGGTAAAATGCATGCAGCTTATCTAACTTTTGCCCCTAGATTAACTTTGAACCGAGCAAAATATCTTTTAATTAGTACGATGTATATAGTAAAATACGGGAATTTGTAGCAATCTACACAATCAAACACTTACATGTCTAAAAAATGATTACATGTGTTCGTTATATACAAAGTTAAATAAATATCAATAAAAGTTTCTCAATTAAACAATCAATGTATGCCGTAAAACCAAACAATGCTTAAGACATGGAAGTCATATCAATGTACGAGCTATATTCCAGGTTTGTCATAAATATACATGTGTGTTAGGATTCGGTACGGTGTCAATGTAAATCAACTACTCTCATAGTTAAGTACGTGTTGTAACAATCTTCACAACTAAAGAAATATGTGCTAACTCAATCTACACACACTCAAATATATGTACCTTATGTGCAGACAATAATAACATGAATGTAGCATACCTGCACATCGTAAAATAGCCACATAAAAATACATATACGTCATAACTATGTACACAAACATAAAACACATTTGTAATAACAGTAAAAGTAGGAACACCATTAACCTCACAAGACAGTTTCACACAACAGTTTGATTCCCTTTACTAGATAACTTGATGTTCAATTGTGTCACATGACTAAAACCAGACTTTGTCACAGCTCTGAGTCTGAGTATGACATTCACCAGATCCTTTAATGAGTTGACCGATATGATTCACATATAATTTGGTCCACTCTACATCAGATCTAGCAATAATTCTCCTCCTTATATTTGACCATTGGCGTCACCAAGTGCTCTGGGACTTGTTTTGTTTGACGATATCTGAGTCACATACTGTCGGTACAGCTTGTGACTCACACTGGGGTTTAACGTGGATGATGTTGGAGTGAGGATTTGAATGAAGCTTCTTTTTATCTCTGATAGATCCGACCAACACAGAAATGAAGTCAATAATCTCGAAAACACTTAGCGCACTGGCACCAATACACAGGCCCATTGCACCACCAATATCACCTATAACACACAAACGTTTTATTAAGTCTCCTTGCTGTAAATATGAACATTTTGCTGATGGATTATTTGCTTGTTCATCATTCTAACATGATGTGACAATTTTGCGTTCATATTCTGTGCTCTTTTGATATTTAACAAGAAGTAAGCAAGATATTTCGCAACGCAAAAATCAGCACTTCGATAATATTGTAACGGTTCTTTTTCTTTACAACTGTGTCTTTCTCTAGCACAACATATTTTCTTACAATGAAATACATGTCTTTACTTTCTGCAGCCATTGTTTGGTTGTAAGTGATGTACATATTTTATTCATAATTTTTTTGTAACATTGGGTAAGCTTTAGGTCAACGGGAAAATGTGATATAGAATGCATATCTAGGCTTTAAATGGGATGTTAATTTTTAAGACATCATAGTGGAGGGCTCACACATTTATCAGTTATAATTTATTTCAAAACTTCAGAATACAGTTGGTGAAATGAATTTCGTTCCTAAGCTGAAGTCCTCTGGTCATATCAAGCTATACCAAGATTTGAATAGACCTTTCTCTAAGCCATACATGGCTGGCAATATATGTGAGTGTTTCTCATTGATGTGATAGTTGGTATGTAGTTAATGATGTTCTCGGAATCCAATTTGGATTGGAAAGTTTCCCAGTAGTTACATATTTAAGCACATTTTTTTTCTTTTAAGGGATACACATATAAAAAAGAAAATATGCGTTAAATTGGCCAATTGTCCTTAGTTTCATTGAAGATGTTATTAAAAAAAGTCAAGAAATAACGAATATTTATGCGTGCCTATGTACCTTTTTGCTAAGTAAGTAATATGTAAAGAAATGCGAGAAAAATGACTATTCTACAAAGCTATGCTTTTCTTAATCGTAAACTACGAAGGATAATATGCTGCCTTATGTGATATTAGCGTAGAAATTCAACGCTTGCAAAAGAATATTACATACAGAATAAATATGTTTGCAAAGTATTATAATTGTATAATGTGTATCTCTATTTACGTTTATGTGGAACAACATTTCCTCGTTTAAATTATGTATATATATAATTTATTTATTTCCAAGAAAATAGTTGCTTTTTTTATTACCTACCCATGAGAGCAAAAATCGTGTAGTCAATTTGTTGTGTCAACTGTTCAAATCTCAGCTCGTGAAATAAGACATTCAGGTGAAGGAAGTTGTCCCTGACAAACAGAAAGGTGCTTGATTACTAACGAAGGCACGACATACACCGTTTTAATACAATGTTAACACATTATACGCGAATCGTCATTTAAACTAACTGAACGCCAGTTCGGTTATAATAATTACTGTACTGTAACGGTCGATATGTGAACAAATCTGAATATTATTCATTGCCTTAACTCCCACTTATAAATATTTTATGAAAAACATCAGATTACTGCACGAAACTAATAAAAAGTCTTCATCAAAATAATTTATCATGAGATATTTATTGTGACGAGAATACTGATTATCTTTTGATATGAAATTATTTACCTGTAAAACTGTGGATTCATTTTCAACGATTGCTTAAACTCCTCCATCACCTTGATGACGTCATCAAGAACAAGGATTAATTCCAGAAGCTCGGTCTTATCAAACTTGTAATTCCTTAATTCATCTGTTGCTGGCAGGAGATTGCTTTGATCGTCCTGGTTCTGAAAGTCCTCCAAAGCTGTTGCAATAATTTTGTATACTTTAAGAATGGCGTAGTACTCATCCAGCAACATATCCAGACAGTCTGCTGATTCCATACTAAGCTCGTTATTATGAAAAGTCCCTGACGCAAATGTCCTCACTTCTGCCATGAAATATTTCATTTCATTTGAGTCGAAATGTTTAACCACAGTCTGAAGACTTCTTTCTCTCATAAAATATTGCGATAGAAAATCAACAGACTTATTGAGATACATACTGGCCTTTCGTATACCCTTCGTGATGTACATTGTAGTGCACTTTTTATCAAATGTAGATATCACGGAAGTTATTGGTTCCAATCGTAGCCCCAGTACATGACTGAGGTGTTCCAGGTTTGCTACAACAAATATTTGATAAAACGTATCCATCTGTTTTCGTTGTTCCTCAAACCTGTTTGAAAGTGTCATTGACGTTCTGTTGAAGGAATCCAATTGTTTCAAATCAGTTACTCCAGTTTTCAGGACCGCTCCAGCCATGCCAATGTATTTTTGTAAATGATATTCACATTTAGTCATTGTTTCGTAAATGCCCATCCAATTAAGATCAGAGGGGACACTATAAACCACTGGCGTAGGGTTGCTTTGTAGGTCACCATCGTCAACAAACCAAATGTCTGGATACTGTTTCGAGAGCCAAGTTAAAAATTCCTTGTCTTTCAATACTATCCTTATTGCGTTTATATCTAGTTTAGCCTTAGCTACCATCATTTCATAGTGAGCTTTTCTTTTCTTAGTTATGTCAGTTGATTCCATCAGTCGAATTTGACTGTCAAGGTATGACGTCAGTTCAATGAAGTCAAGACCTAAACGTGTTACATCTATTAGCTTGGAATATTTACGAAACCTGCTGTAAACCTTGTGATCCATTTGCATATATTTCCGTGTAACTTGTATAACGTCATAGAAGCCTTTGATCGCAGTGCTGGCCTGACTCAGCACCTTGTCAACACTCTCCAGATTTCTCAAAACACGGTAAAAATTTTGTAAACTTGTTTTTCCCAGATGGTAGTGTAATTTATACAAAGAAAAATAGTCCATTTCCTCTGGAAAAGCTATCTCCCGTGAATGTTGGAATTGCTCTCCGAGGCTCTTGTCTTGAAGGATTTTCTTTTGACTGCTGGAAAACCTGGATATTGTACCGTACGACAAATCGGGTTGGAACCAGATCTGTTTACACGGTATGGGGCAGCTGCACTTGACGTCACGGAGTCGGCGGTAATTCACTGTAATAAAGTAAATACGAATTTGGAATTATGAAATACCCAAAAATGTATCTCTACCGGCTCTTATTCAATCGTAGCATTTCATTCAATACAGTTTTTTTTACAGTTTTTCTCATTTGAGTTTAATACAACATGTTTCTTGTATTCGTCTTCTTTTGAAAAGAGCAACTACGATGTAATGAAGAGGAAGATATATACGCTGTGATCAGTATGTAAAAATTCGTTTACTACGGATCAAACTTTGGCAAATTGAAATACATATCTTTCACAAAAACATGTAAAGCCCAAATCTATGTATTTTTAAAAAGGAAAACTATTAAATTTTCTTATTTTCAAATTTTAAAACTACTTACAACGACAGAATCTGTTTTTGCATCAAAGCAGTTGGTAACATGATAGCGTAATATTTCGTTCCAAGTTCGAATGATGCCAGGGATTTCAATAAGGCTGCGACCATTAAAACATGTTACTCAACAGAATCATACCGTTTTCAGCAATTATTTTGTAATACATATTTTCATAAATTGTTCCAACGAATACCTCAGAGTATGTAGAAAATTTGTACCAAAACAACAAATCATATGTATCTGAATGAAACACTTTCGGATTTCAATGAAATGAATAGAAAGTGACGTTCTGATTGGTCAATACTAAAGGCCGCGGTGTAAACGATATCATTTGAATCAATTTTGAAGAATTCGAAAACTCACTGGCAGATATTAATAAAACACTAATCAAAATGGACAAAATTATTGCGGACTTGAGTATAGTTTAGCAGGAAAATGATCCTGGTATAAATTGTTAATTACCTTTTGCTTCCACCACACATCTGCTGTACTGACCCACATTACAAGGCGGGAGGGAATCTAAAATACGTCAAATATTACTATGAATAACCATGTACTTATATGGGGTTCATGATGGCGTTTTTGTTTAGATGTCTTATTGGATCTTATTCAGTATAAATCTTTTTAACAAACATGATTAATTTTGCATACTGATTTAATTTAATGGTACAGTATATCTATCCTAATGTAAAACTTATTGTATGACATTGTGTGAAGAGCATGTTACACTTACTCATTCCCTGAGGCATGTGAATAAGTCGACATTGACACAACTCCGAAACGTATTTCATTTCACATTCCATTTGACAGGCTCCGACTGTGTAGGAATACATGTCCATGTACATCAGTGGCCGCGTCACACACTTCCCATGGGGTGGTGGAACATTTTGTGCCTGACGAAAAAATAAAATAGTCAATAGGTGGCTAAAATGCAGGTGTTGAATGAGTTTTAGAGCAACATATGATCAACTCGATGTAAAACTTACATTTTGTTAATGGAAAAACCTATTGATTGGATGTCATTCTTATTCTCGTGAAATACAAAATTAAAACCGGATTAATCAAGCAATGATAATAATAGGTTTGAAAATAAAAATCACTGAAATATTTCAACTTGTGATAAAATCCAGGTGAGTTTTGTAAGACCATTGACCTCTTGTACTTTGCTGTCAAAAACACCTTTGATATCGATGCACCAATGATACAATACCTGCGTGTTTTTCAGACTGGATGTTAACACGTTAATGCTGTGATGCTGACTCGATTTCCTGGACGTCAATACCGTAACGCCGACATATGCAAACCGTTTATACCTTCGATACCTTAACTTAAATCCATGCATGCCTTGTGTGTCTTTGATAATATCTTATGTGTCTTATGCATACCTTTGATACCTTGACATCCATGAATCCATGCCGCCCAGTTGGGAGCTCGTTACCGTACTCTGGCATTGGGACCTCGGTGGCACTGTGAAGGACGACTTTTACTCCACTACTACTATGAAGGCCTACCATACTGTCATAGTCTTCAGCATTCAACACCAAGTCTAGACCGTTGTCCACCCCTATTTCAGGACAAACGTCAAAGTTTGTGATCACAATAAAACGTCATGCGATATAGAAAAACACCAATGACATACAGAAATATTTGATACGTGTGATACAATATTTCTGTTATCATAACATTATTCATCATATCACTGAATGTTAAAAACTTTTATATTTTATTCAGTTCTTTATAATGACAAAATATCACACTTATAGACATGTGAAGTAGTTTTGTTTAATCGAGCAATTGGTCATTCTAATCAGATAAGTTAATGATAACCTCACCTGGTAAAGCTAGTGATATAGAAGAGAACCTTTTCCGTACTCGGCGGGTGTTTTACATAAAAGAAGCCCTCAACTGCCAAGTCGCGGCTCTGACCTTCCTCGGGGGTTTTCACCAAGAAAACAAACCTTCCCTTGCAATTCGCAGATTTAACAATCCTCAGTGGTTGCGTTACCTAAAAGAAGACCCTAACTTGGCGATTCCAGATCTGACCGTCCAAAGTTAATAATTACCTTAAAGAAGACCCTTTCTTGGCGAAGCGCAGATCTGACCACCTTAGTTGATGTGTTACCTAGAAGACTACCATAACCTGGCGATTTGCAGATCTAGCCATTTTACCTAGAAGAAGAACCTCATCTGGCGATCCGCAGATCTGGATGTTAAATAATATGTTACCTAGAAGATAATCCTTATGGCGTGTCGATGATCCTTTCCTCCTCAATGGATATGTTACCTAAAAGATAATCCTTACCTGGCGTGTCGATGATCCTTTTGTCCTCAATGGATGTATTGCCGAGGAACGTGAAACATTGTCCATGTTGAGTCATCACTGGTTTAAAGTCAGACCAAGTACAGGTCTCGCCTTTCCATTTGCAACTGTTGGATTGTAAATTTGTTTATTGTTCATTATTTGTGCAGGACTTAGTTTTAGAAAATAACAAATGTCGATAGCTTTGTACAATTTCATTAATGTATTGTAAATTGAGGGTTTGATAAATATCGTTGTTTTGAGTGTTAGAAATATTAAATCTCTTACTTGACAATAAGGTCCTGGGCACGATGAGAATTATTAATAAACAATGTCTCCATGGTGACGTTGCTCCACTTATCAAGTAAACAATCTCTGCTGTCAGACGTCATAGAGTCTTCCCTAGCTCCATATAGGGCATTTAATACATCGTAGTCGCCATTTTGTACGGACAGCGTCCTTCTTCAATGATAGAATGTAACACTTGTCAATATTTGATACAAACATGAACCTAATGGAAGGGCCTGTTACACACTACCAAGGTAGTACGCCGGGACTAAACTGGAGCAAAAAATCAACAACGGCCAGAAAAATCGGCAGAGCTCCGGTGAGACAGCACTTGAAAAAAAAAACAATAAAAAATGACCGTAGCAAAACCGATGTAGTTCGGGCGTTACCGTGGTGATACTGTTGTTTTACCGTTGTCCTACGGAAGTAAGAGCCAATATGCTGCCGAATATATCGCTTTTCTGTCGCTATTTCATCGACGGCGCATCAGTATTGGGGTATTCCATCGGTACCAGTGCAGTACAAAATGAAGCCACCAGTGAGCTGACGATCCATTACGGGGCGCTACTGGTGTTCTACTGACATTAATGAAGCCATACCGGAGTACTGCCGCTGTACTTCCGCTGTAAGTCTTGTTGATCGCTCCAGCAGCGGAACGGCGTAATATTTTTAGCAAGTTCAAACATTTTTACCGTCTCCTGCCGTTGCAAAATTTGTCCTGACAATGTACTTCCGTTCTAAGCAATGTGATACCGTTGCGTTGTCGTACTAGCAAATGTGTGCTCCGGTATAGCTCCGGCGATCCAAATTGGCTAAGTGTGACAGACTTTTTAGGGAAATAATATCGATAATAAATGTTTTATTCAAAGCCACAACATATCATATTTGACTATTACACAGATCTGAAAAATGATAAATATATTTACGAGCATCATAATGGAAAAGATAAGGTGGATAAAAAAGGGACGGAAAAAATAATTGGCAATAGCCACTTCGAATGCAAAGCTAGATACTCTAACATACTACAACAAAAATACATATTGATGATTAAAATGTAATCGAATCAATTTTCATGTTTTTCTTATGCAAGTACGGCCATATGACAGTTGAGTTTTATAAATATGTGCTATATTTGTAATGCTGCTTACAGTAGAAAAGGTGAATGATAATTATTTTTCCTGTACCTATTTTATCATGGAACAAATGCTGACATTTACATATACTACTCTATCTAATAACAGAATTCAATTAAGAATAATGATCATCAAATTACATACTTAAACCTGTCAAAAACACTCACCGGAAGCTGTTTTGGTTACAGATGGTGACGGCAGGAAACTGCATGCTTTCCTTGTAGTGGACCTGAACGTTGACGGACACCGGATACGACATATAGTGCTGTACCCTCTCGGCAATGTCAACTGTCAGCAGACATGTGCTTAACACGCAAAGGGAGAACCAAATCATCCTGTAAGTTTACAAAGCAAGTATTAATTTTCTCATCAGACGTTTATACTGATTGGAAATTCTTCAGGTAAGATTGAAAGTGTATAAGATCACTCTGTAATTACTAGTTATGTAAATTTGCTCTTTCGTGGAAATACTCGCGGGTAATTATTTTTCCAAAAGGACTGAAAATAGTTTTTCGCAAAAAATAGTTTTTTTCCATATCATTAGTGTGAAATGTCCATGAAATAAACATCCTTCCGGTACGCACTATACGATCAACCCTTAATTCTATAAAACATGGGCTATTAAATAAATTATGTTACTATTGTCAGGTATCACACGTTAAAAAATGTTGACATTCCTTTTACATTCCTTCGAAGTACCCCTATAGCAGAAACGCACTTTTACATTCCTTCGAAGTACCCCGCATAGCAGAAACGCACTTTTAAAGTCATTCGAAGTACCCCCATAGCAGAAACGCACTTTAACAGTCGTTCGAAGTACCACCATAACAGAAACGCACTTTTGCAGTCATTCGAAGTACCCCCATGACAGAAACGCACTTTTACAGTCATTCGCAGTACCCCCATAGCAGAAACGCACTTTTACACTCAATCGAAGTACCCCCATAACAGAAACGCACTTTTGCAGTCCTTCGAAGTACCCCTATAGCAGAAACGCATTTTCGCAATCGCGCTACATTGTATCCCTGACATTATTGTTTACGACAGTCCTCCTTTGATTTCTGGAAAGACACTGGACGATTGTACTACAAGGAGCACTCCTAGTGGCAAACCGTTTCCCACAGAGCTTTCTCTTTAATAAAGAAAACAGGTAGAAGTCACAGGGACATGAATCCGACGAACAGGGTGATGGTCAATTTATACCACTTCTTCTTGCTTCAAAACACCTGTTCAAACTGATTTTGGTGGGGGAAGCTTGAGCATATATAAGCTGGATGGCATGCAACCTTTCTCATGTAAAATCTTTAGACAAGCTTCAGTCCTTTTTCTCTGTAAAATTTGGTCATGATTTATTTCAATTCTTGCAAAGTGTCTGGACCATGGCTCAACAATTTTTTCTTGGCACAATTAAAACGCCATTCACTCACTGGCATTTCCTTGATTTCTTCACGAACATTCCCTCTTATTAATGCGTCTTTATGGTTCAAAGTAATGAGTCGCTTACTCATCCCCCTGTGAGTAACTGAGATACTTTCTTGCGTTGCTATAACCAAACTTTTCAATATATTTTTAGCACATTTCAAACCCTTGGTCGATTCCATCTGAATCAATGCTTATCTAATTCAAAGCACTAGGTCAGAATGTAATGTGAACAACTATATAACTATATTGCTTTCATAACAGCTTTGATTTCTTTCCTTGCTGCAACACCTGGCAAACCTAGCCGTGTGCTCTCTTTGATGTCAACTATAACTCTAATTTGTTTATCAACCTGAAAACAGTTCTCAATATGGTGGCAGATGTGTGTTTATGCTGTAGTACTCTGCATGTGGCACTTGAGGCGTTATATATATAATAATTGATATAGGAGCGTATTATTTTACTCTCGTCTTCCATTAAAGCATTAAAAAGAATCCACTTGTCACGCTTGCATACCATTCAACACTGAATGACTTGTTAAAATTCTTATAACCTGATGTAAAGTACACGTATAGTACTTCGTATGGAAGCTGTGTGATGATAAAAATTATTCAACACTCGTACCCTTCAAACTTCTGCTCCACACAATTTACATACTATAATTCACAAACTATTGTGATGAAATATACAAACCCTCGTTACAAAATATAAAACCACCCGTTATTTACAATACAAACAATCGTAAGATACTTTACAAATTTGTCATCATATACTATACAAACATCCGATGTGTAGCATACAGTCACATGTTATGTAGTATACAAACATATGATATGTACAAGCAATCGTTATGCATTTACAGAATCTATTTTGAACTATAAAACACCCGTTATGTTTAATATAAGAACATTATGTACTATACAAATACTCATTATGAACATTTCAAACCCTTGTTACTTACTATGAAAACATCCGTTATGTACTTTACAAACACCCGTTATATACTATACAAACACCCATTACTAACTATAGAAACAACCGTTAAATACTACACAAACAACCGTGAAATATTATACAAGCAGCCGTTATGTACTCACAAACAACCGTTATGTACTAGACAAACTCCCGTTGTGTACTATATAAACAATAGTTATGTATTATACAAACACCCGTTTAAATACTATACCAGCAACCGTTATGCACTATATAAACACCCAGTTAGTACAAAACAAACACCCTTAAGTTCTGCACAAACAACCGTTATGTACTACATAAACACCCGTTATGTACCTCACAAACACCCATTATGTACTACACAAACAGCCGTTATGTACCTCATAAACAT
>JAULCA010433390.1:0-11217 GCA_032360845.1 Crassadoma gigantea
CACAGTCTCACGATCAAAAAGGTGCTTAGATACCCCATATCATCTGATGATGAAAGTGGAGCCGCAGTCTGTATGCAGCTAGCCGTCAGTCACTCCGACCCCTACGTGCTATCTCTGTTGCACCAATGATGTCGAAGGTCTGGCGAGTGCTCTCTAAATTCCCTCAATATGGAACCAACGTGACATGTCGGTTGTCTTCCCCACAATCAATCCACCTCAGGCCATGTATGTTTGGGTCGATGTCCTAAAGTCGGAACCAGACATCTGTAAAGTACAGAAGTTATAACATAATGATTTATAAAACCATTAGTTCGCGCCATCTCGAACTTTCACACACCATACACAACTCTTCATACTGATATGATAATCGTTACCAAATTATAATTAAACAACAAAATGATATACACGATGATGACCTAGTGGTGCATGCCTAGCTAAATACACTTGCATATAATGGCCAAAGTACCATAGATAAATGACTCGACTTTGACCAAATAGTCACTCATTATAAGAATAACAAAGACAACTTCATAACATAATATTTACATTTGTGCTGCAGTGTCACTATGTAAACCAAGTAAGTATTGTTTCGGGTCATAGCACTATAAACCGAAACGAGTATGAATGCGGACGTGAGATCAGTGTAAACAAACAATGCAAGTCAGGTTTGAGTCTCGTTTGAACGAGAACTTGTAGAAAATGGTAGTGACTGTATTTATTTACATTCAAAAAATGATCACACTGTATAATTTTATACACGGAATCGAAAAAACGTGCTTCGAAATTGAATAAGCCAGTGCCGTCAACAAAGAAATAAACTTTCCATCACTCACTGTTCGCTATATGTGAGCCCTTGTGATTGCCGGAATGTCCCGCATCGTCTTAGAAGTTAGAATAGTCTGAAATCATCGTCATCAAGCTGACACGATATATCTGGAGAAAGACAAAGTACCCCTATAAAGTGTAGTCGACCAGCTATTACATGCATGCATTCAGGATCACATGCAACTCAATTATTAAACAGCCGTTGATCCGATTTCAACAGACCACTGGACGCTGACATTTTACCATGACGACCGCATTACTCGTTTTTAAATTCAGCGGACACGCTTCCGCAATGTGACGTAATTAACACACGATGCAATTTAACGCTTTTACAATAATGTAAGTGTTGTCTTTCTGCACTTTGAAACAGAGACAGTACAAAAGATGAAAAGGTTTGCACCGATTCATGGTAAAATTCTTTTTGCGATAGCTGTTTTCGACGGAATTTATTTCAATGTCCCCGTTCCAGGAGAAAGCGCGTGAAAAGTTTCTGTTGCGAGAAAAAGAGCACGCGCCATAGGCTGTTCCACTTATTCAACGTTATGGCTCCTGGAGATGTATTTTATTTTATTTTCTGTCGTAATTATTGTTTTTGTGTACGGTAAGGCGTGGAAGTGTAAATATAAGCATTAAACTGCATTCGGTTTCGGGTTATAGGCCATATGAACGCCCACTGCATTACAGGAAAATAAACGCGGTTCATGCTGGTTAATGTAATGGCCTTTGAAATGACACGCGTCTTGCAGGTACGGCTGTGACTCCATTTGTGTTAGCACTCTTACCTGTACGGCGGTCAGTCTAATGTCCGAAATCTCCGTTCAATAAATACCGGATTGAAATAGTTTTATACATAAACTACAATAAATACTTGCATTATAATATGCTTCGTGACAAAATCCCCCTTTTCCAAGAAAGTGTTCTACACTTTTGAGCAAACACGAAGAATATGTCTAAGGAACTTTGAAATTTCCACAACGGATACTTCTAGGCCTTACAGGGGTAATCGGCTCCTACGTTGTCCTTCTTTTTGATTTCCATCACCCGAAATCGATATGGCTGTGATAGTAGTGCCCATCTCATCAATCGTCCATTAGCTGTTCTGGAACGCTGAAGATAAACGAGTGGTTGATGATCTGTTTCCAGCAAAAAATTCTGTACCATATAGATACTGCTCAAACTTTTGAACAGCCCACACTATTGCCAGACACTCCTTCTCGATCACTGCATAAGCCCTTTCTCTAGGCAGCAACTTCCTGCTAGCATACGCCACCGGTATTTTTTCATCGCCTTCCGTCTGAAGCAATACCACTCCGATCCCTGTGTCAGACGTATCTGTCCGAATCATAAAATCTTTGCTCAAATCTGGGAATTCCTCAAAATGGGCTTTGAAGTCAGTGCTTTCTTCAAAGTGACGAACTCCTTCTCCTGGGGCTCTTCCCACTCTAACTTGTTAGGTAGTCCTTTCTTCGTCAACTTTGTAAGTGGCACCGCGATGACAGCGAAGTTTGCAATAAACTTCCTGTAGAACCCAACTAGCCCTAAAAATGATCTGATCTGGGTTTTTGTCTCTGGTCTAGGAGCGCCTTCGGTTGCCTTGATTTTCTGAGGATGCGGTCCCAATCGTCCATCTCCGACAATATGTCCTAGGCACTTCAAAGATCGGAATCCTATGGCACACTTTGTTGGTCTCGCATTCAATCCTGCTCCTCGAAGTCTCTCAAACAGTTCCCTGAGAACAACCATATGCTCCTCAAACGTCCGTGTGTAGATCAGGATGTCATCCACAAAGCTATCTGTGTTCTGTAACCCGTTCAAAACTTTCCTCATGAGCCTGCAGAACGTAGCCGGAGCGTCGACCAAACCGAACGGCATCACTCGAAATTGGAAAAGACCTACAGGTGTGATAAAGGCCGTCTTCTCCTTCGCTGACTCAGCCATTGGAACCTGCCAATATCCTTTCGTCAGATCTAACTTCGAAAAGTAATGATAACCAGCCAGTCTGGAAAACATATCCTCAGTGTTCGGTATAGGCTCAGAATCAAACACTGTGACGCGGTTAAGATGCCGAAAGTCTATACAAAACCGATTGGTCCCGTCCTTTTTCTTCACGATTACAACTGGAGCTGCATAAGGAGAAGATGGCGGCTCGATAATTCCCACCTCAAGCATCTTGTCAATCTCTTCCTTGATTGTCTCCTTAGTGCTGAATGGAATCGGATATGGCGGAATTTGACTTGATCCTTGGTAGTGGTAAGTCTGTCATGCTCGACAACACTTGTCCCTCCTGGAACATCGGTAAGTATATCTTTGAAATCTTCCAGTAACCGCTTCACATCCACCCACTGAGAAGAAGGTAAGTCATTACTGATTACAACATCATCGACTGTCTCCTTTCCTACCCGTCTTGGATATTCCTCAACCACGCTGTGTCTCATGTCTGTCGCAGTGTCATCACCTTCTTCAATCACGACTGCTCCTAAACAGGCTATCTCATCATTCGCACCTGCTTTCTCATTCTTCCTTCGTCCCTTCTTACCCTCCTCCTTGGTATCACTGTCTACATTTCGTTTCAGAAGATATACGTGCAATGTCTTGACTTTTCCATAGTCCATTTTCACCAGATGATCCATGGTAACCTGCTTGCCTTCAACCATATATGGTCCCCTCCAATGCATAAGGAGCTTATTGGTCTTTGTAGGAAGAATAACCAAAACCTTGTCTCCCTTCTTCATATGGCGCAACTTTGCCTTCTTGTTGTAGTATGTTCGCTGTTGTACTTTGGAAGTCTTCAGATTGTCGCTGGCAATCCTACAAGTCTCGTCTAGTCTGTTCCGGAGATCAACGACATACTGGCATGCTGTTTTAATCTCTTCGTCGTCTATGTCCTTGGTCCATAACTCTCTTAGTTTCATTATGGGTCCTAGGGTGGTCCTGCCATATAAAAACTCAAATGGAGAGAACCCCAAGCTTACTTGTGGGACTTCGCGATAGGCGTGTAAGAGTGCATTTATGTACTTATCCCAGTCTCTAGGCTTCTCCGAACATATCCGTCGTAGCATATGCTTGAGCGTTCCATTGAACCTTTCCACGTTACCATTACAC
Organism: Crassadoma gigantea; assembly: GCA_032360845.1. Lineage (NCBI taxonomy): Eukaryota > Metazoa > Mollusca > Bivalvia > Pectinida > Pectinidae > Crassadoma > Crassadoma gigantea. The sequence goes on from JAULCA010433390.1 coordinate 3,928, forward strand.
ATTGGATGATATGGGGTTGTAGTAAGACGCCGGAAAGAAAGGAGACTTCTAACTTCCCCCATCACCGCCGGCGTGAATTGCGCGCCTTGGTCCATTAAAATCTCTGACGGAATGCCAACTCTACTGAATATATCCACTAGCGCCTCGGCTACCCGTTCTGCCTCTATCCCCGGTTATGGCACGGCTTATGGATACCTCGTCGCGTAGTGAACTACTGTCAGGATATACCTGTTCTTCCTCTCTGTAGGTGGATCAAGTGGCCCTATCAAGTCAACAGCAATACGCTTGAACGTTGTGTCGATCAATGGCAAAGTACCCAATGGTGCCTTTGGAACTCGTCCTTTTGGGAAAGTCATCTGGCAAATATCACAGAATCTGCAGTACTGTGTAATATCCACCTGAACTTCTGGCCAGAAAAACTCCATAGGAGTCCTACGAATGTCCCGCCAAAATCGACTTGTGTGCCATCTTAACCACCTTTGCTCTCAACTTCCCAGGGACGATAATCTGTCTGAACTCTTTCCCTCCAGATATTTCCTCACTCTTTAACTTCCTGTATATGATCCCATTCCGCTCATAGTATGATGAAGTAATACAAGGCTTCTTCTCAAACACATCCCCCTTTTCCACGAATGTCCTTATCTTCTTTGGTGAAGGATCATAATGCTGTAGCCTCTTCAGCTCACCTACACTTACGTCGTCATTAAGTGGAGGTGGAACCTTCAAAGGTCTGTACAGCCTCTCATTGGCCCGTCTGTGTGCCCTCGTCTCTACTGCTTGAATTATTGGCCTTTTAACTCTCCAGTCCGGGTCTCGATCACTGGGCTCTCTAGCACCCTGTACATTCCCAATAATGAGGTCATATAGTGAAGTCTCTAACGTCCATACCTCACAATGTCCGGTGTAGAACGGTGTGTCTACAAATACCTCGGCTATAGGCGCAAAGATCGGAGTCTTATCCACCAAGTAACATACTTGCGTCCCTCCAGTCATCTGGCTTGTATCCACTAAACTCCTCCTCATGACGTTTCCGTCACTACCGCTGTCACGTAGTGCTGTAACCAACTGGTCGCCAACATAACCCCTAGTCACCGGTCGTCGCTTCCTCGCTTCTTCACTATCACAGGAATCACTAAGACTCATAACTGTTCCATCTGTCTTACCACAACCTTTCCCTTTACCTCCTTTTCCTGATCACCTGCCTCTGGATGATGATGATATCGGACGACTAGCATCAACAGCCGAAGTATTACCAAAACTGAGTATTTCTTCTGAACGCAGACAGCTGCTATCTATTTGTTGCCACTCTTTTTGTTCTTTCACTCGTAAGACATCTGACCCAGTCTCCCACAGGCAAAGCAAGTCTTGCTGCTGCTTCCAACTCTGTCAGTCTTAGACTGATTGTTCTGACTTGTCAGTTGGGTCTTGTCAGGTTTACCGCCAGCGCCCTTTCCAGCCATCAATCCGACTGTTGTGTTCCATGCCTCTGCAAACTGGTCTGCCAGGTTCGACATCTCACCAAGGCTACGAGGAACTCTTTCCTTACGGAATAATGACAAGTCTTTACCGCAGCAATGAAGAAATTGGGCTCTGATCATGAGGTCCTTTAATGAATCAAAGTCCTTCCTGGTCTCGGTCATATTAAACCAGCGCAGAAAATAGCTGTCAAGCCTGACGGCAAACTGTGAGAACGTCTCTCCCACTTCAAGTCTAGCCGATCTGAGCTTCTTCCTGAATCCTTCTTCAGTAAGCTCGAACCTCTTCAAAAGTGCCGTCTATACCGCATAGAAATCTAACGCCCGTTCCACTGGAAGTCTAGAAAAGACATCTAATGCTCTACCCTTGAGCAATGCACTTAGGTTGGCTCCCCAGTTCTGCTTCTCCCACTTCTGCTCCATGGCATACCGCTCAAATCTACTGATGTAGACGTCCATATTATCTATCCCTTCCTCAAACGGTGGTTGCTTTGGGCCCTTTATCGTAGTCGATGTTGTCTGGTGCGTTATCTGTGGTTTCTTCTCTTCAGCGTGGGCTAGCTTCTTCTCTGCAACCTGCTGTTCCTATTCCAGTCTTTCCTTGAGTAAGGCCTCCTGTTGAGCAGCTGTCGCTCTCTTCTCCTTTTCAATGGATAACTCTGCTTGCAGTTTGAGCTCTTGCATCTTCATGTCATGCTTTCACTGTGCCTGGGCCTGCTGCTCTTCTCTTACCTCCGCTCATCTGTTCGCTGCAAAGCCTGCTGCTCACTAACAAATATCTGCAAGGCATCACCTCATAACTCATCTCCTTACCAAGTGAAAGTAGTTCCTGCAATGTTGCCATCTTCTCAGACTAATCTTGTAATAGTAAGCGGCTGCTAATACAAAATACCAGGCCTACAAACAAAATCACGCATACAAGAGGAGCAAGCAAATAAGCATGCATACGTACCTTGATCATGGAGTAGATTTCTTTCTTACCTCACGGTGAATAGAATATGGTTCAGTGCTTCTAATGCGGAAAATAAAGTAAGGAAAAATTACAGATAAGATATCGGTTCAAAGATCCTACTTATATAGTATTACTATCAATAAAGTCACTGTGACAAACTTTCTGTTGAACATGAGATACACCAACAGTCATCCCACCGCTGCCACCAAAAAGTGTAGTGTTGGAGAGCGGCAATACATCTCAGGACAAACAAGGGAGATTTATCACCTACAAATATATACAATTTATGTACATAAAAAAATATACTATATATACTCTACAGATTGCACACAACTCACTCACTCACTCTGATGGTATTTACAATGATATCTAACAGAAAATTTCATTGCTAATCCCGATCCACGCAAGAAACGTCTACTCAGCACGGGAAAATAAATGTCTATCCCAAATCGGAAACATGTGACACATTCACTGGTGACGTCAGCACGACATAGGAACCTGGCCATTCCACAGTTCACAGTCTCAACAATCTAAAAGGTGCTTAGTTACCCTTTATCATCTGATGATGAAATGTGGAGCCGCAGCCTGTATGCAGCTAGCCGTCAGTCACTCCGACCCCTACGTGCTATCTATGTCGCACCAATTATGTAGAAGGTCTGGCGAGTGCTCTCTAAATCCCTTCAATGTGGAACCAACGTGACATGTCGGTTGTCTTCCCCACAATCAATCCACCTCAGGCCATGTATGTTTGGGTCGATGTACTAAATTTGGAACCAGACATCTGTAAAGTACAGAAGTTGTAACATAATGATTTATAAAACCATTAGTTCGCGCCATCTCGAACTTTTACACACCATACCCAACTCATCATACTGATATGATAATCGTTACCAAATTATAATTAAACAACAAAATGATATACACGATAATGACCTAGTGGTGCACTCTAAGCAAATTAAACAATAAAGTTATATCCACACTAATGACCTAGTGGTGCAAGCCTAGCTAAATACACTTGTACAATGATGGCCAAAGTAACATAGATACATGACTCGACTTTGACCAAATACTTACTCATTATAAGAATAACAAAGACAACTTCATAACAAAATAAATTATGATGAATTATACAGCTTATGACTAACTGAACTTTGACCAAATAGTCACTCATTATAAGTATAACATGGAAAACTCGTAACATAATAAATTATGATGAATTATACAGCTTATGTAATGTAGAATACAGGTAGAAGATAGTAGTATGTTCTATAACACACATATTATACAAAAGTGTGGCCAACAGTAATCACGTAATGTACATGTAAACAAGTTACGCTCGATTGACGCGCACCCGTACCTAGCCTAGCCTACCTGAACAATGCATGCACCTCGTAAATGATCTAAAACCCGTTGAAAATGGAAAAATAGTCATATAGGTTTGTATAAAGAAGATAGATGATAGTAAATGATAATTTCCCCTTTATTTGGTGGTCTTGGTGACTCTATGTCTTGTTAATGTAATGGCCTTTAAAATGACACGCGTCTTGCAGGTACGGCGGTGACTTTATGTGTGTGAGCACTCTTACCTATACGGTCAGTCTAATGTCCGAAATCTCCGTTCAATAAATACCGGAACGAAATAATATTATACATAAATTACAATAAATACTTACATTATAATATGCTTCGTGACAATACGTACCTGTACACTACCTGTGGAAAGGGCGAGTTTCCTCCCTTTACACGTCCACGGGTAACAGGCTATTGACCTTTAAATTGACCTACATATGTAGTGTTTTAAACGTTTTTGTGTAGTTTTAAGCAATAATAAATGAAAGTGAAGCATAAAAAGGCACTTTTTCCAGAAGAATTCGATTTCTATGTGTATAAGGTAGCAGTCTTCAGTAGAAATGGCCTGTTCCTAAAAATAAAGGGCATGTCTTGGATAAACATGTATAGTGGATTCATCTTGTACAATACACCTACATATATTTATATGTTTATAAACTTCATTTTCGATTCATTTATTTTAGAAGAGTGATTTTTTTTTAAAACCTGTTGTCGCCAGATTTGGGACTTGTGATAACCATGGTTACTACATCATAAAACACCAAAATATGCAAAAAAAACATGACTTTTAACCCAAAATTTGACCCCTTAAGTAGAATTTTATTTCTTTAGACTTGTTTGAAATTAAATATCACCTACTCGATAACAGAAATACTCACATTTTAGCATAGGGTGTTCCGGTGGATTTTTCACAATATTTACACATGCCGAGTACAAAAATGAACTACATGAACGGCTAGCTTTCCTGTGTAGACACAGTTTCGTAAAAGGCCAAAAATGTAGTTTCCCGCCAAATTCGAATTTTGTTTTTGAAAAGTCCGATTACGTACACACAGTCTAAATGGTGATGACAGAACTATATTAAAAAGGACACAAGCTTAAACTTAAGAGAGGGGAAGGAGCCTATATTCCATGATATGGTTTAGTCTCTCACTGTTGCGGCCACAATACGTAATAGTTTTAAAGACTCTAAGTCCACTATGTTGATTCTTGTATTGTGTAACACGTACAGCAGTTAAGTTTGAGGGTCATATTTTTTATGAAAAGGCACGGTGTACCCATACAGAGTTACATGTATAAATATATCGTTGTTGTCAATAACAGACACAGCTAGCCATTGTACCTGTTATTAACTAGCGAGTGCAGTGAAGCGCTCGTTCATTATCAACCAGTACAGGTAGTGTCTGCGGACAATTACTTTAGGGCTATATAGACGTAAGAAAATCCACCCGGCTATTATGACTTGCAGAATACCGATCAGTGTATAAATGGATCAAGCTGTGAATACAAAATCGATGGTGGACCAGAAGCGGTGTCATATTGGAGCTTCGTTTATCGAACATGACGTCACATAATCCTTTGTTTGTGAAGTACAATGATCTCAACAAATTCACTATCCTTGTGTTGAAACATGAATGAGAAATCACATTTTAATTCTGTTCATATAGTTTAAATTCCGTTAAACTTCCTTCTTGTGTCCTTTTTTGATGACATAAATCCAAGTTTAAGTCAGTGTCATAGCCACTGAGAGTTCACATACAGATTGAACAAAAAAAACATTTTATAAAGGTTATATATACCATACTCACAAAATGGTTCCAAGCATGATGTATCGTATTATGCAATGTTTATCTTTTCCTACATTTATGTGAATTTTCAGGTTATGATGAACTAGCAAAGGTATTTTGTTGGCAAGTATTAGCTGCCGTACAACAAACCAGTGAACTGAATTGTGAAATAGTCGTTTGAGCGTTCAACGTTAATGCAATTTGTTTACGCAGCTACAAATTATGTTCACTTAGCACCCATTGCTCAAATATAGAATGGATTTACTCTAACCTCCCTGTACAGGGCTGTGCTGAAAGTATCACAACATGGCAGATTGGATCACATCGCAATTAGATTGTGCAGTACAATCGTTAGTAAATCAAGGCTTCGAAGTTGCATACAGACCTACCGCATGGAATGATGACAGCTTTTATCGCATAGTGAGTAATGTGCAAAGGCAGACTGTTGACCATCCAAAATTTGCAAGACGTGATATACAAAAAATACAAAAGGAAAATGACTTTAAGTCTTTTTTCATGGCGTTTGAACCAGCATTTGATCTTGATTCAACAGAAAAGATCGATCCGGAGGTTATTTTGAAAAGAGACTTAGATCGCAGTAAATCTGTTAGGGATTGCCCAACTCGTCGTGATATGCACGCGGCCGCAGAATTTCTCCAAAGGTCAATACATCTTATCTACTGGCATCCCTCCGGTGTCCAAAAGGAAATTATTGATCCGCCATTTACATCTTATGAGACAGATGAGATCATTTATATTCTATCAGTAAGTCAACAAAACAAAACAGCGTACGTACAGTTGACACCGACCGAAGGATTTACTGATGTCAAGATTGCAGAACATAGTCAATGTCAAGGGCTGACATTTCGCAGATCATTTGGTCATCAGCATCATATAACTGAGGAATCAGACACAGAACCGAACTCTACAAGATGGACAGTTGATCCAAGTGCGAAAAAAGATTTCTTCTGTTCTCTTAGTAAAGCAATGTATGGATCGGAAGTATATCATCAATATGTGCGAGAACTCATAGTGAAGTGTCTGCGCGAGGATATGTTGGCGGAGGTTTTCTTTGACGGCACGGATGACGAAGACGCCACCAACAACGGCACATCAAAAGAAAAAGATGGGGTAAAGAAAGAGAAACGTAGAGCTTACATAGCTGAATTACAGGGAGGAAAGCCACATGCTGGAAAAGCAGAACTCTACGCAGCCGCATCCCTTTATAGGACACGAATATTCGTGCAAGGAAACAAACTCAAAAGCTGGGATGCTTACTTTCCTCTTTCCGTACAAAGAAAAGCAAGTCAGAGTTGCTCTTACATTACCTTAAACACTTCACATGAACTGCTTGTTCCGTCAAACAAAGTATGCAATTGTTTGCTGGAGCATCCTCCGGTTGAATACCTTGAGAGTTTTGACAGCGAGAAACTACAGTCGATTGCCTTTCATGGTGTCGGTAAGTAGATATGATTTTCTGCCAAAACATTAAAAAAATATTGTTGATTACCGTGCAATCAGGTTAGTTATTTCAATGTAATTCAACGACACAGTTTAGTGATCTAGGTATTCAGTGTTCATTTTATCATAACGAAAAACATTACAGTTTTTTTAGGTATACAGGGTTTAGTTTATTATGGCGACAAACAGTACAGATATATATAACCAGATTTACCACACCTAACACCGTAACGACAAACGGTACAGATATATATAACCAGATTTA
>JAULCA010433434.1:0-13356 GCA_032360845.1 Crassadoma gigantea
ACCAGTGTAACTTTCATTCCTTACCAGTGTTACTTTCATTCTTTACCAGTGTTATCTTCATCCTTTACCAGTGTTACCTTCATCGCTAACCAGTGTTACCTTCATCCTTTACCAGTGTAACCTTCATCCTCTTCCAGTGTAACCTTTATTCCCTACCAGTTTTACTTTCATCCCTTATCAGTGTTACTTTCATCCCTTATCAGTGATATCTGCATCCTTAACCAGTGTTACATACTGTCATCCTTTATCAGTGTTATCATCATCTCTATCTGATGATTTCTTCATCAATTATGTAACCAGTGCAACACTCAACTTGACCAGTGTTATATTCATCATCTACTAGAACATCTTTCATCTACACACAGCAAAATATAAATAACAGTCATATGTTGAGCAGTGAGGTCTTCATTTCTAAAAGGTGCCAACATTAGATAACTATTCTTTTTGCAATGTTCAATAAGGTAACAGTAATATTTTTTGCATGGTGGTAACAGGTGAAGCATGGAATGCAGCTTATTCCTCCCATTTCCATTTTTGTATTGTTTTATTGTTGTTCATGTCACTCTCCATGAAATTTGAAAGGTGTTATAGGCGATAAATTTATACCATTTCTTCACAAAATAGAAATTCCACCAAAGCCACAGTTACATGATCTGTTTTCGGGCTATATAGGTATACGACTATCACAAACACCGTATGCTTTAAAGTTACGATCAATGCTATATAGGAAATACATGTGTTCCGGGAAGAGCCAGTATTCAGTTACTACGGCAATGTATGTGTCATGTAAACGCTCAGATAACATCGGGGTCCCATACATTATACCCTGTATGTTCCAAGTAAGCAGGGTAACCATAACAAACAACATACATATCCGAAATCGGTGAGTTCGTTTCAGTGCCATGAAGACTGATTGATGGAGTGCGATTTACCATCAAAGCGATCACGGTGTTCCCACTCACGTACGAGCACATTTTCAAGCCAAAAAAGGGGATTTATCGCCCGTTTAAAGTCCTGTTCGCGCATGTTAAATCTAGCCGTGTACGTCGGTTGTTCACCACCCCAGAGTTTTATTATCACCGTGTATGTCACTTTGATGCCGCCCTCTGCTGCGTATGTAATAATTGAGTTTATCACATCGTCCTCTGAAGCGTCAGCAGTTATTCTCGACATAAGGAGCTGTTTTTTTCGAGGTTTGCGTTTGACGCCGCGAAATTGATATGATATTGAATGGAAATCAGAAGACCCAAGCTGTTGTTGTATGTTGATCCAAAGAATGTTACATTTCGGTGTGGTCTATGCGCCTCCGCGGGTTTATTGTCATCGAGCGTAACAGACATAACTTTCTGCAAATATTGCGCATTGTTTACTTTTTGGGCTACCTCTGCATAAGAGAAAGATGATCAACTGCCAGGACCTTGGTTCGATGACATATCTACACTGGTTGAGTCGTTTCTTACTTCCTGTATCATGTCATTAATCGAATTAACGATTTTGGGCTCATCAGGATAGTCGCGCAGTACTTCCGGTACTTTGATTGCTACTTCGTTCTCATCGGTGTTTTTACTTTGATCTATGTTTGAATCTCTGCCATTCAGTCCCTTGAAGTTCATTATGATTTCTTCTTTGCGACTTAATTCTTTACGCAATTGACTCACGTCACACGTCAGCGCAGAAAATGTCTTGTCATTTTTTTCTTTTTCAGCAATAACTCTACGTAATTCATTTTTCAGATTTCCGATTTCTTCCCGTAAAACAATGCTAATTTCATTCATTTGTTCAGTCATTTCATTCCTCATCCCCACTATAAGAACAAGGTTTCACAAGTGATACAAATCCCCTCGCAATAAACAGCACATTGATACTTTCGCAAACATGTTCCTGTTTGAGATGTTTAAATCAAAAAGACAACTAGAAATTCACTGTAAGACATAAATGCCCCCATATATAGCAAGTGTGACATTGGCTTTGACCTAAGATCCATGAAACACAACGATGTCCGAAGTATACTCATACTTGACCTTGGTATAAAGTTTTAGCAAAACCTGTGAAAGAATGAAGTTGCTAAGTGTTTATATTGAATCGGGACGGGACGGGACGCGACATGACTAAGGGCAATAACTCTGTAAATAAGGAAGCATCGGTTCTAAAATTCAAACACATTCGAGATATTGCCATAATAAAACCACATTTTAAGTTTTATAAAATTCTATTGAGAAATGAACGTTTGAGAGTGCTGACACAATTATATTTGAGTGAAATGAACTAAGGACAATAACTCTGTAAATAAGGGAACGCCGGTTCTGAAACTCGAACCCCTTCGAGATATTGCCAAAATAAAATAACATTTTAGGTTTCATAAAAATTCCGTTCAGAAATAAACTTTTGAGAGTGCTGACAAAGTTATATTTTAGTGAAATAAAGTAAGGGCAATAACTCTGTAAATAAGGGAGCGCCAGTTCTAAAACTCGGTTTTGTCCGAAATATTGCCATAGGAAACTCCTGTATCAAGTTTCAAGAAATCCTGTTGATAAAATGAACTCATGACAGCGCTGACAAAGTTAAATTGAGTGAAATAAACTAAGGGCAATAACTCTGTAAATCAACAAGCGCAGGTTCTGAAACTTAAACTCATCCGAGATATTGCCAACGTAAAACTCCTGTATTAAGTTTCGGGAAAATCTCTTGAGAAAGGATCTCGTGAGAGGGCTGACAATGTTAAATTGAGCGAAATAAACTAAGGGCAATAACTCTGTAAATTAAGGAGCGCGGGTTCTGAAACTCGAACTCATCCGAGATATTGCCATAGTTAACTCATGTTACAAATTTCCATGAGAAATAAATTCGTGAGATCGCTGACAAAAAGTATAACATACGTACGTACTTACGTACTAGGCTGAATCCTATATCCCCTCCAAACTCCGTTTTGGAGGGGATAATAAACGGATCAGCAAGGGTTTGATTGTTTACATTACTACCGATATCAGACAGATTATTGGAAATATGTAAGTCGCCACGCACGGGTGACTCGGCTGTACGTGTGTAGACCTATTTTATCGAGGTATGGTCACCGAGTGGGATTGACTCCATCAATATATTGGAAAAGCGTGTAAATGTCTTCTTGGTAGTTCCCACTATTATTACGTCTGATCAGTATGGGAGACAGGTCATATAGTAATTGACGGACATGGACGAGACTGTCGATATTGCCCAAATAAATACTGCTAAATTGTTTTTTAAACTTTTTCTTGTCTAAAGAACCAACAGAATCTTTGCGTTGATCATAAATGCTTCTGTCTATCTGCGTGGATGTCATGGCTCTTCATCGTTAGGCATGCTACTACTGATACCTCTATTCTTACTATTCTGCATAGCACACATATCCCATACAGTGATTTCGTGAGTACTTTTTGGTCCATATAAAAAAAAAGGGTCATATTCAATATTTTTGGGGTCGATTTCACAGTATATCTTGTAACAAACACCTTTAGGTCCTTACCCTTCCAAAAAAGGAGCAGAAATTTTCGAATCATAGGCTGAATGACTTCAAAATATGTAGAGCATCGAGTACACCCACGATCGCGATCAGGGGCAGACAATCCACTAACCTTATCAGTATGTGATGTGAAATAAGGGGGAGCTACGTTTACCATTGGTAAAATTCAAGAGCAACAACTTCCATACCGTACTTCAGTTGTGCTTGCACGTTTCATTTTTGAACAAACAATTCATAATTTCATGTTTGTTTTCCCCAAAAGTGTTTTGTGTGTTTTCGTAATTTTTCATGGTTGCATCAACCCAGCTTTTATTACATGATTAGATAATTTTACAATTACATAATTCATTACTCGGATATATACGAAATGAAAACCTTCCGAGATATTTGTGAAACTCTTTTTAATAACGCCAAAAATTCTTCCTAAACGCAGGTGGGATAAAAAATATTTTTCATGCCTCAATTGGATTAGGTTGACTGTGCTTGAATACAATTTGCATGCTTTCTGTGTGCAAACTGTTGTCAGGTGTTTTGGGTATAGGACACCCAAGGCCTAGTGCAGTGAATCCTTACCTGGCTATACAGGTAAACAGTTGCATTGTTAGCTTGAACAAATTATAGCCACCAAAGTAATTTTTACCCCACGTACGTTCAGGAAGTATTTTTGGCGTTATCAAAAAGAGTGTCACAAATACCTCGGTAGGTTTCCATTCCGTATATATCTGAGTAATTAATTATCTATATGTAAAAATGTGTAATCATGTTATAAAGGCTGGGTTGATGCAACCATAGAAAAATACAAAATCATACTTTTTCTTCTTAAAAAACACTTTCTGGAAAAAACCATGAAGTTGTGAATAGTTTGTGCAAAATTAAAACGTGCAAAGCACAATTGAAGTGGGGTACGGAGGTTGTTGCTCTTAAATTTTACTCAAGAAAAATTAGCTTGTTTATACCAATGGCAAACGTAGCTCCCCCTTAAACATAAAACTCAAATGACCTTTTCTTAATTTCAGTCCGGGCATCGTACTTCGCTGAACATGACGACCATTGACCATTATAGGTATAGTCCGGCAGAAAACCACCTGTTCTATTGAAAAACAAAATCCATCGAGTTGGTGGTTAAAAATAGATACGTATACGTGATATGGAGCAATAGTGGGAAATATTACTCTTCAAACATGAAATATGATTAAACTGGGTGAAAAGATTGTTTCCAAAACACAATGATAATAGGTGAGAGTATAACACAGCCATTAAGATGTTTCGTGCCATCGACGGCGCCTGCGCTAGTCACACGCAGCTCATATGTAATGAATCTTGCTCATTTTGAATTTTTGATAATATAACTAGGGAAATTCGAGCGCATGTTCATGTTTAGATTGGTTTTGATTTATATGGTTTTAACGTTTCAAGAACATCTAAGATCATTTCAGGACGTGCTTGTGTTTACGTCTGCCGGAGGCGGTATTTTGGTGTATTTGCCACCTTGCGATAGCGCGGATATTATGCCAAATTTCGAGTGCTACCTCACTGAAATACCATGACATGCCAAAAACACCCATCACAGCATGCCAACTAGTCACTTTAAGCTAATATTAGATTGTTGTAATTATCCTTAATGCTGAAATAAATGCGGAAAATAAAAAATTCCCAGTTTAAGGACTCTGGTATGTTTTGACCTGCGGACATAACCAAATGCCTTCCCCACTTCGGCGAACGTCACTAAGGCCAAAGAAGTTGCTAGGAAACAAAAAAGGTTGTTATAAGCAGAGATAACATAGATAGATACATACTTGTTTCAACTGGTGCGGCGGATTTATTTTGGTCGCGTTTGTGTTCAGAAGCAGAGGGCGCGTAAGCGAATCCCCAGTCCACCGAGGGTGGGGTAGAGGTTTCAAAATTGGTTGCCTTTTACAGCATGCAGTGGGTAGCAGCGGGTTAATCATTTTCACAGTGTTATGTCTTAGGCTTAAGTGACAGGGACATTTAATATATCAGCACACTTTGTATTTGACAACGAATGTTTCTGATATCCTTATTTGACAGACACTTGAAATTCCGTTACCAATTTTTAAATCTGTAAAGGTTTATAAAGTTTGGTGATAATTATGACAACAATTCTTGTGACAAGGTTTTTCGTAGTTTCTCCTGTATATGATATTGTCGATTTTTGAACGGATTTTTTGTATAAGACTACAGTTTTATTCTATAATATCTGTCTTGGCATTTGGGTGCATACATAATTGTCTGATTGTTGTCAATGGTATTATCTTAGTACTGAAATGGTGTTTCTTCATCACTGGGGCAAACTCATCGTACACCGCTTTCACGTAGGGAGTTGTGACCCTGACTTCGCTTTTGGTTTGGCTTTCATCTATTTCCTTCTGTCTTTGTTTTTTATTTTCTGTCATTCCTTTTATAGCCCTTATCATTTTCATCTGTTATACCCTGAACTGCTCCCTTTTTTAAATGTTTGTTTTGATATAATCAAAGTATCGTTTCTAAAGTTTGGAACTGGCTTAATTAGGTGTTAATCTAAGGGTGATTTGATTCGATAATTTAAACGACACAGGACTTCCAATAACGGTATCGTACTTATGTTAATATACCCGACCTCTGAAAACGAAGTATGTCGCGTTCATGACAAATTGAGTAGTTCAAGATCTTGTGTACAACTAGAAACCTATTTAAAACATAGTTCATGCACTCACTATCGATGGCCGAAACGTCCCGTGTCGAGCGACATATGCAGTTTACAATTTCGTCACATCGCTGTACGAATATCTCACTCAGTCTTGATCGGTTTATGTACAAAGTTAAAGTTTGAAGTAACATGATTTCAAACTGATAAATCTTATTGAAAACATGCCAATTTTGTTTGCTTACTAGCTTAAAGATGATTCATAGATCAATGGAAAAAAACTGTGTATGATGGGGACTTTTTCTTAATCGCCATTTGTCTGTTTGATAATATCGAGTTCTATTACGTAATTTAAAATCAATGAAAATGTGTGGTAACGCGTTTTTTTGTTTTGTTTGTATTTGTTTGATTTTTCAGATTTTTTTTATACAATGCAAAGTACAATTGTAATAGTTGAAAATCTCACACACGTTATTCTCGCTTCCACATTCACACAAACGATTATTGCTTGTCATTTTAATACATTTTTTAAATGTTTACATTCACATTGCATTTGTATAAGACACAGAAAAAAACAAAGAGAGAGAGAGAGAGAGAGAGAGAGAGAGAGAGAGAAATAATCAGAAGTAAATATCTATATATCTGTGACTGGCAAAGGAAAACTGGTGTGAGTGAAGAAACATGTTTTGTCAGCTGCAAATGTCAATATATGTACAGTTATAGCTATACTTTTTTTTTATTTCTTATGGAAAGGAATAATGAATCACAGCTCATATACTAGTGACCAATAATATGACATATATCTGTATTATAACTGTAAGCACTAATCTTAAAAACAAAGTTCAGCAAATTAAAGATTCAGGAGATATTAATTAAATTTTGAAAATTGTTATTGTATTTGTCATCTTTACCTGTTGCAATACATTGTTGTGTAGTGTAGTTGTCCTTGATTGTTTTTTAAGTCATCTTGCTGAATAAATGGGAAAGGCATTTTGTTTATTTTCCTCCGTGTTTCATTATTCAAATTGAAAATGTCATCCCATTTTTTTTCTTTCAGTAGTTAAAGTATTATTTTTACTGAGTAAATAATAAAAATCTTTTGTCCCTTTTTTTTTTTTACTGCAGAAAAGTATTTTTAGGAGAATCGGTATGATAGGATAGATAGGATATGGTAATACTAAGATTATCTGCTTTAATTACATTATTATACCATATTGGTGTTTTGGCCAATATATATTTGATTAAGATTCTTTCACTCCTGTGTGATGTAGAGAGAGATATCTCAACTAGAGGATAAGATATTTTTGCAGGTTTACCACTTGACATTTTTTGTTAAAAAATAAATCGATATAGTGACTTTAACCAAAACGAACATAACTATTTCTGCACAGGGTCACAGGTCATGTTGAAAGAAGTGCGTTGTCTGTGACGTAATAGCGCGTGCCAGCTGTTTTGATCGAGGTACATGTAGGCCAAGACAGGTTTATCTTTTCCCTACCAAAACAGGAATGTACCCGTGAAGGGTTAGTTTATCCATACTTCAAAAACATATTTCCAAAACAAAATTCTTACAGTTATTGTGACAAATTGAAATATAATCAGTTCCACAGTTAGCCAAAATATGATCATCATCAGAAGTTCTTAGAATAATTTGGCATTTACTTGGACTTGCATAGTCTCCTTAATCATGTTAACTTCAGCAATTCAATGAAAGACTTGACATGTATAATTTCTAGACCCCCGTCAATGTATATTTAACAGTTATATCTCTTTTAACTTTATCTGTTTTACTTTTCCATAAAAAAAACAGTACTGTGTTTAACTTGTTCAGGAAATTCTCGTCTGGGTTTGGCAAGGAGATAAAGAGGTGATCAGTGGCGGATCGTGAGGGTGTTTTGGGCTTCACAACCCCCCACCCTGAGAATTTTCTTTAAAAAATATTTTCACCATTTTCCTCAATTTTCCCCAACTTTGAATCCCCCCCTGGAAATTTGGACTGCCCCCCCCTACAGATCCGCCACTGTAATATGAATTCTACCTATTGGATTAAAAATTTCTTCTTTCCAAAGTTATAATGAGTGCCTTCATCTTTACTAGATTTTTATCATAATTTTGTTTAGGTATTTAGGTGTAGATCCACATGAAACTCAATTCCTAAAAGTATATAAATTGTTTATTTCCCCAATGTAAATTCAATTCAGGGTACACAACTTCATCACTATCTTTTTTACTCCTAATCCAAATAGCCTGCGTTTTACATACATATATTTTGAATCCAGATATTTTCAAAAACAGTTTTTAGTTGATCGATTTATACTTTCAGTGATCTCTCTGTTCCATCTAAAATCGGTGTATAGTAGTAAAATAGGACTATTTTCGATATCAATACCTTTTATATTTTTATTGTTCCTTATTCTAGTAGCTAAAAGTTCGGCACACATAATGGGTTTATATGATTTGGTCTCACAGTTACTATACCTTTCTTTAAACATCGTTAAGTTATTGACGTCACGACATGTAGAGGGTGTTCCACAGGAATCTATACCAGGTTCTTTTGGTTTATTTTGCATATTAATTATCTATTATATGCCTAATCTTAAATAAATCGTTAAAATGTGTGAAGATGGCGCTACAGATGGCGCAACAGTCGATCTTTACTTTGTTTCTTCTGAGTATGTTGGCACGACAGCTGCAGATTTACGTTAAACAAAAAAGTTATGTTTTAAAAACCAAAATATCATATTGAAATATCAAATCCATGCTTTATACACAAAGAATGTACGTATTAAACGTGTCGCAGCATTTCAAACCCGACTTTGTCTTTTATCAAGCTATGACTGAGTGATTTATTTCTATTGTTCGCCTGTACAAGGATGTGACGAAATTATAAAACTTCACTTATGAGACATTTCGTGTATTGATGTAGGGTGTAGATCTAGTTCCCTATAGCAGTAAGAAAGTAACAACTTATTAATAACAAAACATTCAAACATTGTCGTATCATAAAAATCCAATTTCATTTAGGTATGAAGGATTGTTATTTTAATAAATGTTAAGCTATAAATACAACATGTAATTGAATTGTAGAGGTTTTAATAAGACACGTCAATCGGTTATTGAAACCTATTGGAAGTAAATGAACAAATCTCACGGCAAACGTCAGTTTTGACATTTTAGAGAACCTTTCCCCGAGGGTTGGGATATGCTTTATACCTAAGTTATATTACTGAAACTACTTCTGTCATTCTTAATACTCTGTTCTACTTCCCTCTATACTTGCAATGTGACACATAAATTGGACACCCGAAGTGGAAGACGCTACATGGTTTGTGCTACTCTATTAATGGTTCAAGGGAGATAAATCTTACTATTTAAAAAAAAATCAATCATAAATTTGAAATTAATATTATGAATGTAACGAAATTTCGAGAGCCAGTTAAGGGTAGCATAGCTTGCAATTACAATTGTTCGTTTCAACTCATGTAAGCAACAATAATATCACTTTATTTTTAGACAGAGTGACATATAATGTTCCAGACTAATGATCTACGTGGCCCTTAACCAAATTGCAACCGGCATTCATGAAAACATTAACAACTACACTCTATTTATATTTCTAATCTTATTTCAAATCTAGTACAACAGGCACAATGTTAGAATATGTTAAAATGAGAAGTTCGACAACATCAGTCGTATAATAAAGTATGTCTGTCAGCCATTGTCAATGCAAAACAACGAGATGGTTAGGTATGCCTAAGTGCGTGTTTCGTTGTTTTTGTCTAGCGTCCTGGCATCAGCTAAGGTCTAATGAACACAGGTGCCTTGGCAATTTCAATATTGTATCTATCATTGTAATATGAAGTACGATCAAAGTACTGCCAAACTGTATGTCATTGTATCATACAACATGACCCATTTTCGGTGCAATATTGCCGTTCAATAAAAAATGATACAGCCTACGTACAATAACACTATTGTGACGTTATAAATAATTTATGACGTCACAATAAATACATGACTTCGTACTAATGTCTCTGTAGAGAAAAACATACCACCCGAGTCGAAATGTTTCTGTAGTTTAAAAATACAGTATATAAATTACGAAGTTAATGTAGGCATGTTTCTGGAGTTATATGATAAAAGAATCTAACACTCTTGTTCATGTTATATTGAATTTATTAAAATAGTATATTTATATCATATAAAATTCGCCAAAGGCTCGTTTCATATGAAATTAATATACTCGTTCAATAATTCAATATTACGTGAACACTTGTGTTAGATCCTCTATGTACTGTTAAGTAAATACTATATATATACACATTTATGTCCAACTTTTCTCTCAGTCCTGTGTTGTGAAACACAAAGAATAAAGGATACAAATTTGAATCTGAGACAAGGCCGAAGGGAAGGAGTAGGTAAGGAAGAAATGAACTATACCAACCCCAGGTGTTTTAATAGATCAAGTAAATCGATCATGGTTCCTTAGACGACGAAATCCTATGGTTCTACATGGCCTCCTACATGTCAGCTCGTACGACATGCGACAGGAAACTTCACGGGTCGAACAGTACAACTAAATACTACATTATTATGTCAATCATGGTTATAGTGTGAGAGTCGCTAATAGCACACCGTATCCTTTTACAGGTGAATCTATATAGTTAAACTATACTTAAGATTGATATGCATTCATATTTATAACCTGAAGTATAATTTCAGATTTTTCTTAAAACTTTTTTTGATTTAAACATATTTTATTTGCATAAATATATACACAAATGGACTGGGCATTATCATCATTTTCGTATGTTACCAGATACCTAATTATTTATAAGTGGTCGGGTGATTCACTAGATAGAGCACTTGACTTTCACCAAGAAATTTTCATGTATATTGTTTAACTATTTTACATAGTCAGAAAAGAGCAGCAGAGGGACTTTTATTAAAGGCGATTGGTTTGTGCTGCGAGTAGAACACGATTATCATCATTTAAAAGTTAGTCTCAGTTCATAAATATACACATTATCAGATCTACCGAGTATGTTTCGTATGTTATCGGATACCTATTTATTTTGTACCCTATGTATACAAATATCGTATTTCATCCGAAGGAAATGGTAGCTAAACTCTTTCTTGGAATTGTTCTTATTTCAAATGTTTGTTTTGTTGGTTTGTGTTTTACATCATATCAACAGCCAGTTTTTATAATGGTGGAGCACCGACCGACGGCCAGTACCTGGCGACTGCCCTACGTAGGTCTCGAACCCGCGACCCTGTGGTGAAGGGCTAGTGGAAGCAGAATGTCAGATACCTTAACAACTGCTATATTTCATCAGTAGAGTCCTTGATTTTCAATCGTTCAAAATTTCCCACAGTGGCGAACACCATTTTTTTATGTCATGGGGTGACTAATCAACGAACCGTACTGAATCAGACAGAAAACGGATTATATTTTTTCTTGTTTAGAAGATTTCCGGACCGCGTCTTTTTGTTGATTAGTCACTCCCTTATAACTCCCGACACACAAGCGGTGTCGGAGAAGTCCACGTTTTCATATAGCAGTGCGCTCTGGCCCCAAACCAGACATCTATAATGTCAGAATGTCTAAGTCTGGTGGTAGGGCAAGAAGAAACTCGGGCTAGTCATTAACCAAGATGTGCATTGTAGTTTCATATTGTCATCTGTATGGTGTGGAAATTATCATATCCGCATTTTTCTTCAGATTTATTTTCATGTCGTTAATTTTACATTCGCCAATTCTTGTAGTTTTTATTTAATGTCATTAGAGTTACTCCCTTTCGCATATTAGGTCGTATATGCTCGGTATATTTTTTTATTATTTTTTTTTATTAAATTAATTAGAAAAAAAATTACAATAAAAACTTTTGTTACGAAAAATATGTAGAACAGTTGATTCCCAATGGGCTCATTATAAAACAGAACTATCGTAATTCGCCATTCCATCGGGCTTCAAATAAGGCAACGTCCCACCGGGCTCCAAATTAGGCAACGTCAAAAATTAGTATTAGAACATTAAGTCGAATTTGGTTGGTATTTGTTATCTCCATCATGCGTTTCACATACGAAATATTATTCCGTTCTCTTTCACTCATAAAATGCTGGTAATTAGACGTCTGGCCGTAAACACCGTTTGATCGTTAATGGCCGCCATCATTTCCTTGGATTGGACGGGAGACATATTTCGAAATCACTTTTTTACTTTTTCTCAAGAACCCATTACACGTTTCGCCAAATCCCTTTATAACGCCAATATTTATCTGAGCAAATGTGATGTCAGTATAACGAGGTTTTACTGTATATCCTTAGTGCCTGGTTTATCTTTTCAGAAATACCATTGAATTATAATATCTCTTTGTGTGCTGACGCCTTAGTGTATATAAATATATATTTTACTTCTAGGGGAACATATGTCTGAACATAAGTGTTTAAACAAGCAGGAGATAATATATATTTACACCGTAACTTATATGATAAATTATTACGTCTACACTAAGTAAACGGACATGTACACAAGGCGGTTTTTCACTCTTTATTGGTAATGCTCGGGCCGTGGTAAATCCTCACAGTCCCAGTTATAAAGTTTAGATATTGTTTCTGTCCTTTCTCCTTTCTTTCATTGTCTTCCTCATTGTACTTTCTTCTTTTCACATTTTCAAGATTTGATTCAACATTTGTTTTTGTCAACCATTTGTTGGCCCAAGTGACATATCTTGTGTTGTGGGCCATTAAGCATTGATATTAATAATAATAATAAATGCAGTATGTCTATGTATTTGGTGTTTAGATATGCACAGGACAAATTCGACACTCATAGTTCCTAGACACCCCTAGAATCACAAACCCGATATCTGTTCTTTGTAAATTACATATGAGCTACATCCAACTTAAGAAGCCTGTCGATTTTACCATGACGCGGCCGCGCAATACCCCTGCTATTTGCATCATCCAAAGGGTGTTGCTTTAAGAGCATTGAATTCTCATGACAACTCTCACTGGGGGCGAAGAAGAACACATATATGTACACTTTGGATTAAGAGGATGACCAGCAGACCGATTTACAGTAAGTTGTTTCCGAGACCTGTTATCGTAAAAAACATGATTAAAATTAAAGCTGAATTAAGCATAGCTGTAAAGGCGTATGATAGTGAATATAATATTGAATGACCTCAATCTTGAGTGTTTGAGACCTGGC
>JAULCA010433435.1:0-11212 GCA_032360845.1 Crassadoma gigantea
CATTTATCTGTTATTTACAACACTCCTTATGCCTTGTCGCGTTTTGTATAACATCTGTCATAGAAGCAACATACATGCAACAATACAAAATTAAAGTCGAAAAACGAAATTCCCGTTTAAAATTTCTAAGATGGGTTTTGTTTTGTTTAACATCCTATTAACCGACATATCCTATCCCCGGCACTCATACGCGCTTACGCAACACACATGGAGGCACGTACTTAAATAACCATAGTTATGTGGGTCCCTGCAAGTAGGGCGTAATAATTGAACTTGTTATCCCAATTGGATGATCGTAAGATGTGACTAAAGGGATCTTATCTTTTCTCTTTCTCTTATTTCGAAACAACTTTCTTCTTTTTAATTGTTTCCTTGACAATTTGTTTATTTATTTCAAATTCAACAGACCCAAGGGACCACTTACTGAATGGATAACAGCAAAACAAAACAAGTATAAAATATCACAGTCAGTTATGCATGTAACACACACTAAAATATACTCATATGTAAAACAAAAGGAATTATTGATACCAAATATTCTTTAACCGTTCTTTGAACTCTGCGAGAGAGGAACAAAACGTATCACAGTCTGGTGCAAAATTGTAATAATTCTTTATCTTTGGCACTTATTGAAGCGTTCCTGAAGAAGACTTTACGTTCTGTTCTCTGGCCAATACATACCAGAATCTGTTAAAATTGAAGGTTTTTGCTCCGGCTTAAACTCAGCAATTTAGGAGTAGGACGACTGGATCGCCCGTTGTCAGTATGATGTTACCGGTTGGGGTTTCCTGCTAGGTATCTTCGGCAGTATGGTTAAGTGAGGTAGCAATATAAAGTCGGCATCTGGTTTATAACAAGGAGAAAAACACGCAGCCTCCTAAAACACACACAAATACCCTTCAAGCGTGCATCTTACACACACAGGGAAGCCGTCTTTAAATGACAATTAAAAGGACGCTTAACAAAACAAAAAATTCAAACGAACAGCTAAGGTAATTAAAGAAAGTGCCTCCATGTGTTATGTGTATATTTCCGTGTTATCGGTTTGGAAAACATCATCCTTCCGTGTTTACGTTTTGGTATGCATCATCCTTCTGTGTTGATGCTGTGGCACACGTCATCATCCGTGTTTATGTTTTGGTATGCATCATCATTCTGTATGATTCATCGCTTTATTATTCATTATCTTTCCGTGTTGACGCTTTGGTATACATAATCTGTAAGTTATCCCTTTGGTATACATCATCCTTCGGTGTGGACGCTTTAGTATAAATCATCCTTCCCCGTTGACGCTTTAGTATAAATCATCCTTCCCCGTTGACGCTTTAGTATAAATCATCGTTCCCCGTTGACGCTTTTGTATAAATCATCCTTCCCCGTTGACGCTTTGGTATTTAACATCCTTCGTGTTGACGCTTTGCTATTCATCATCTGTATGTTATCGATTTGGTATTTATCATCCTTTTCCGTAGACGTTTTGGTAGTCAAAATACTTCTGTGTTGACGCTTTGGCGTTCATTATTCTTTCATGTTGACGCTTAGGTATACAGCATCCTTTCGTGTTGACACTTTGCTATTCATCATCTGTATGTTATCGATTTGGTATTCAGCATCCTTTCCCGTTGACGTTTTGGTAGTCAGCATGCTTCTGTGTTGACGCTTTGGCATACATCATTGCATAAACAATACTAAACCAAACCAAAATCAGATATGGAATAACTTATCTATCTATAAAAAATTACGTTTCACACACACACACACACACACACACACCCTCCCACACACACACACATACACGATTGCACGTATGCAAATTCCTGCAGGTAGGGCGCAAGAGTTGTACCTGCTGACCCGATTGCATGATCGTAAGAGGCGACTAAATTTGGGATCTTATATTTTCTCTTCTTTGTAAAGAACTTTCTTCTCTTTAATGTCTCGCTTAATAACTTAATAACTAACTTTTGGCCTTAAGTTGAGCGCTCGCCACTGTGAGGGAGGTTTTGGGTTCTTTCCCCTGGCCGAGACATACCAAAAGGCTGTGAAGATGGTAGTTTCTACTCCTGCTTAACGATCAGCAATTTAGGAGTGGGATGACTGGTTCGCCCGTCGTCAGTATAATGTGACCGGGTGGGATGTCCTGCTGCATGTCTTCGGCAGTTTGCTTCATCGAAGTAGCACTATAAAGTCGGCATTATTTCCGTGCTATCAAGAAGAGAGAGGCACGAACATACCGAACCCTCCCGAAACCCACACGCATATACTACACGCATGCATATTTCACACAGGGGAGGCCGTCCTTAAACGACCAAAGCTGTTGAAAAGACGTTAAATAATGCTAAACCAAACTAAACCAAGCACGTATACAATCGGGTAGACCAAGTGGTCTTAAAAGTTCACTTGGTATTTTATTTTCATTTTAAAACCTGCTGAGTACCATACAGGCTTATCAAAGGAGTAAAAGAAACAAAGTTGTTAGAGGAACTAATGTAAATCTGATTTGATGGGAGGTAGCTTCCAGGGATTGGTCTGGACCTTCGGAGGATTTTTTGCTAAAGATCCACTAAAAGAAGTTTGATGTAAATCCCTTCAGTAATATTAAAAAAATAGAAAGATTTCAAATTTCCTCTATTTCCTGTATCTGGCCTCACATGCGCCTTTTTATAAAAGAAAAACAAATTGAGTTTTTTTTTCTCCTAAGCATGTTCAGGCCAGATTTGGTTTGAATACCTTAATTTGTACAGAAGAGAAATATTTTTCTCTATTTCCCATATTGTTGCCCTCTCCTTCCTTTGCCCCATGGGGTGGGAGGGGGTGGGGTTGGGGCACATTCTCCACCTACATATTAAATTTGCCCCAAAGTACTCTAGAACATGGTTTGGTTAAAATCCTTCATCGGTACAAAAGGAGAAGGATCCTGAATGTTTTTCTCTATTTTCACTTCAAAGAAGGGGCCCTCACACCTTGATTCTTTTGTCTCTAAGCATGCTTCTTACTGCATTAGGTTTAAATCCTTTCATTTGAAAGTAGGAGCAAGACTCTTTTCTATTTCCCCTATTGGGCCTGGCCCTCTGCCCCCAGAAGGGCCACACCTTCCGTTTATACAAATTTGAGGCTCATTTGTCCAAAGATACTCCAGAACAAATTTTGATTTTATTGTTTGAGAAGACTATTTCTAAAAAATTACTTTTTTTCAATATTTGGCCCAGCCCCTATGCCCCAAGGGGGAGCATATCCCCCGTTTATACAAAACTGAGAACACTTTGGCCATTAATGCTTCAGATAAAAATTGGTCAAAATCCTCTCAGCCGTTAAGGACGAGTAGCGTTTTAAAGGAGAAAGTTGATGAACAACGACGGACACTGCGCCATTGCATGAGCTCTCTTTGCTCTTCGGGCCAGTTGAACTAAAAATGAATAAGACTGTATCATATTTGTCCATTAGTTACTCATAAGTGATGCTAAAGGCCAAACATGTTGAATTCCAAGGTTAAAACTAGTGTTAAAGCAGACGGAGATATGAGTGAAACACCTTTATCCAATGAAAACAAAAAAGCAGAGAACTGGTTAGTTAGTGTAGTAGGCTCCTACTCGAGAAATAGTTGTGGCTATCAAGGTCACGGAGTAACTTTATTCGTTCTGAATAGTTTATCTTTTATTTTGCAGGCTTGAAAACGAATTGAGAGATCTTGGCAATGACTGCAGTCAGGTAACCCTACCATATTGGGACTGCACTGCGGAATACTACTCAAATGTCCTAGAACCGGAATCTGCTAAGGATTCACCTATCTTCTCAGATCGATTTGCAGGCAGCGGGGACGGATATGTATGGGACGGGCCATTCAAAGATTGGGGACTTGTCCGAAATGTCGCACGTATGGGGAGGCTATTTGGTCGAGAGCGAATTGAGGAGTTCAAAACATATGGGACAACTCGTACGATAGCGAACCCAACTGGATATTTTTCTATAGAACTCGCACATAATGCGTTACATAGGTTTATCGGCGGTGGTCTCTTGGACATAAGCAATGCTCCTAATGATCCCATGTTTTTTTTGTTACATTGTTTTATTGATTATGTTTGGCAGGAGGTTAGACTAGCAATGAAAAAGCGTATTAATGATCCATCAGATCCATCAGATCCATCAATATACCCGTATACAAATGACCCAAACCATTATGCAGATAAACCGATGGACAATTTAGAAGGTTGGATCAATTCAGATGGATATTCGAACCAATGGTATAACAGGAACGTGCGATACCAAAAGTCCTTTGGCTGCGAGAGGGGATCTAGATGTGACGGCATTGAAGGGTTAAGATGCGTGAATATTGACAACAAGCGTAGATGTGCGTCTAAGCCAACCATCACCCCCACCTTAGATGATCAAGGGTGGTTTTGGTGGAAGAAGAGGAAAAGGCGTGCTGTCTACGGTCAACACTCCCACGACTGTGGCACTGCTCATTCTAGAAAAACGATAGATCCTAAAGTCCATGTCTGTAATAAACAAACATGTCCATTAGGACCATCTCCAGTGCAGAACACGTTTATTCTTAATGACGCCACAGACGCCTCTCTTTGGGCTTACCTTCCTATTAAGGTAATTTATGAAAGACCTCGAGGACTCCAGTTCCACGCGTATGCCCGCTACATGGGAAAACACGCCCCTGCGATCAACTCAACGATTGACATATATAACCCAGCGTTTAATCCTGATCTAGCACGACATTTGTATACCGGAGAAGCTCGATCTTACGAGTCCTGTCGAATCAGTGGCGAAGGTGCTGAGAAAATTTTGATAAGGGCTGATGGCATCAACTACAATGGGAACTCTATGGAATATGCCATTGTGGACGAACGATATCCATTAAGTTCACAAAAGGCATTCATTCCGATAAAAGATCCAAGTATCAATGATACAGAAGTGTGTTTACTGGCATACGATTCGTGCGGCAGACTTTGTCTACCGACATGTCGCCTGGAGGGATCACATCCATCTGCCTACGCACCTTGTACCGGATGTGTCAGAGTCAACAATGCCTATCCAAGGATGTACGGACGCTCAGTCGCAGATATTGTAGCTGCTCAGTGGAGTTTTCATGACGTCGGTTATACTCAATTCCTTGATCCAACTGAGTCCGATGAAGATATTTTTTTGAAGTTTGTTTGTGATTCTTCCTCAAAATTCCCATGGTATCGGCAGGAACATCAACATCAGTAGTACTCTATCGAAAAGTAAGAATCAATTTACTTCTAATTAAAAGAATATGCTTTCTTTTATGTACAAGTTAAAGGTTTATTATAATATGTATTACTCCATCGAAATTATGTTAAGAGGAAGTAAAAGAAAAGGGGAAAATGATTTGTCTTCTATATTGATTATATTGGATATATCGCGAGTATAGGGTCAATTTTAAACTAAACTCTTGTATAAATGTAAACAATAAAAGAAGCATCCTAATGCCCCTTCGCTATTACGTCTTATCACCATTAAGATGGTCTACATCAGCCGCCACGGCAACTGCTTTAGTAATAAAAAGTTGCCCTTATGTTATTCAGCTGTGTGACTGCACAACGCGCCAAAAGGAGCGCACATACTTAGCGCATTATTGTTCGCACCATGGTGCACTTCTCCCCGCACAGATATGCGATTTGGTACAAATGGTTGACCAACGATTCCAAAAATTTTTGGTTTTGGTTCAGTTTGATCTTGTTAAATGTCCTATTAACAGCTAAGGTCATTTTAAGACGCCATGTGTGTTGTGTATGCGTGCTTTCTAATTTGTATGCAGGAGACAGGGTCAACATTACCGAATAAAAAACAAACTGTAAGGTTCCAATGGAATAAAGTACAATACACATATTAATTTCTCATCATATTTACTTGGATTATGTTCAATTTAACAAAGCGTGTTACAGTTTTACAGTAATCGTAAGACTTTCAAGAATATGCTTGGCAATGACGTTAAAGGGCAGGTAAATAACACTGATGGTTGATCAGCTACTCGCTGCACTTATCGTCAGAGGCGACTTATGTGGGAATTCCCTGCAAATTTGGGGATTAACTTTTGTGCTCGCTTCTTGGGGACACAAACGCTGCACCAATCGCGATAGACATACCGAAGCAATTACAAATTGTAGTTGTTATTTCCTGCTTAACGTTCAGCATAAACAGTCGTGGTACAACCGGTTTACCCGGTTTTCAGTATTATGAATGATATATCGGCATAGTATATCAGTGAGATACATGTAGCACTATAAAGTCGGCATCAGAGCTGCGCTATCACAAGAAGGCAAGCAAGCCAGCATACCCTTCTCTACACACGCATGCATACTCAACACAACGCACGGAGGCACGGCCGTACATGACTTTATCTGTTCAACAACATAAAACCAAACCACTTTTTCTACTTAGTCTGTGTCTGACAAAGAGCTGGTATTCAATACCGTATGACCGTCATGAAAACAGAATGGACGTTAACTATTTGCTATTTACATATATTTTGGTCTGTAGATACCCTTCAACTGGCATTTCATTCTTACGTTACGTACGTGCCCCTGGCGAGAATATGTGTGCAAGCAGTTATCGTCCATATGCTTATCGTTCGCGCATCGTGTAAAGTTGTGGGACCCAACAACTGTCGATTACTGTCATGGAAAATGCTTTAATAAACACAGTTACACATCACAGGTATGCTCTTGTGGATAGTAGTTGATGCGCCTTCTGTATAATCTTCATACGTACGGTGAAAGGTTGATAAAAATGTTGCTTATAATGTGTATAACGGAAACAAAGAATAATCGTTAAGTGGCGTATCCTATAATATGATCTTGTCTGGTTTCAAGGATCTGGTCTTATTGTTTTATTCTATCGGTCGTCACAGGTCTTGTCTAACAGATAAGCAAAAATGTATTTTATTACTTTGTATCGTTTTACATTGCTTGAAAGAGGAATAATCAATAAATCCAGATCTTGTTATCGAATTGATATAGATCTATCTATGAACTTAATTTAAACAATTCATTGGAGATCGGGATCGGGGTAGCAGCACCAGGAAGCACGCAGTATTAATACAAATCAATCCTTACACAGTCCCTTCTACACAATTAAATATGTCATATGTTAAGCATTGCGCGCTACGGTATATGTGAAACAGCTGTAGATCAGAAGTAAGGTGAGTCAAGCATCCAGTTATCTGGCGCTCTCTACTACAGTCAACGTCTGTAGCGGAGATAAAAAATTCATATCAAATCATATTAAATACAGGTACATGATTTAACATGAAGGGATCCACATGTTTGTTACCTGTGTTGAATTTTTAAAGGTTTTTCAATAAACAATAATAAGCAGGCAAGCAATTGGTAATAAATCTCTACACTAAATTTAAAGTGTGCTTACATGACTAGCCATATACACAAAGCAGAAGTTCGTGTATGTTTGACTTCCATAAATCGTCCTCGTAAGAACTGACGGTACGTGAAGATAGGAGACACCATTTTTAAAGAAGTCGACATAATCTGAGAAGATGCTGACATAATATGAGAAAATTTCGATATCATCTGGGAAGATGTCGACATTATCTCAGATGATGTCGACATTTTCCGATACTAATTTGCCGTGATAGTCACGTAAGTAGGTAATTCGAATTTTCATCGTGTTAATGCTCAGATGTGACATCGACTTGCCACTTATTTACGCAAAGCATATCGAGAGGTTAAGCAATCATTTAAAAAACAACATTATCACGTGGTGTACCGCTAGCTTATAATAAGGTTAAAGTACTATCTAGCCTTAAGTTATGTTTTGTATATCGGCAATATATTAGGTCACGTGATATTTTCTTGCAGGATGATTTGCTAATTGGCTATTTTGATTTATTGCAAAAGTATTTGCCCCCTTTGATAGCACTACTAAGGTTACTCAGCACAGTACCCCAACCGCTCAATGCCTTTGGTACGGTTTGAATTTCATTGTAGTAACACTATTAAGCCGGCATCATATTTGCACTAACACAAAGAGGTTCAGGTGTATATTTATATATCGTGTTAAACGCAACCGTCTGTTGAAGTCGGTTGCCAAGGGAAAGAAAGAGCGGTGCAGTGGAAGAGAATAAAAGATATATAAATCTCTGATGTTTCAATTAGGGTTGCATGTCAATTTTGGTTGTATCCCCTTTGCAAACAACATAATAAAACAGTCCCGCAAAGTTGTTCCAGAACGTTCAGGGGCACATAAGACATATAAATCCTATGTAACCAAACTAAATCTTACCGACATTCCACACACGTTTATACTCTGAAACCATCATCATTGTGTCATAATTGTATGACGTGAACAGAGTAGCGTCATTATTGTATGCACCTTTGCTTATGTCAAGCTTTCAAGGCGAATTAAGTCCACCAATACAACATACTGTACGGTAAGAAGTTATG
The DNA here is from genome assembly GCA_032360845.1 of Crassadoma gigantea. Classification (NCBI taxonomy): domain Eukaryota; kingdom Metazoa; phylum Mollusca; class Bivalvia; order Pectinida; family Pectinidae; genus Crassadoma; species Crassadoma gigantea. Next base: position 8,430 of record JAULCA010433435.1, read on the forward strand.
GGGAGAAATGATTAATTAGTCCTCGTGACAATGTCTTTTGAAAGTTTGGAAAGACGATCTAAGAACTCGACAAAGTCTCAGGAAAATGACTTCAGTCAGTAAAGAAAATGACATATGTTTGTGATGTCTCCATCCATTAAGGAAAGACTCCGAAGAACTCAAATTTAAACCGAGTTTACAAACCATGTGATCAAAAACACTTCAAAACATACTTCAAATACAGATTTCATTCTTACGTTTTCATCAATGCTAAATTATGTAAGTCTATAAGTCCTCTGGGATAAAGGCGATTTCGATGCAGCAGCAGGAATTAGTCATGTATGGAGCATTTTAACTCCAATATAATGATGTTATGATCGACACGTGTCACCAGGATCTGTTCGTGTTAAGCTGGATTTACTGAATTTTGAGTTACATATTCTGAAAAAAAACGTGACGATTTATATTGATTTATTGAAATTTTGCTGTGTTATATGAATAACTTAGTTAGGTAATCATGATGTTTGATGTATAACATGGGAATGTGACACAAAATAGCGTAATCTTCTATGGTTGTTTACACAATGATTTTAAATGAAGATATTCAAGACAACAAGTTATAAGCACTTTCATCTCCTCAATGATACTTTTTAGACTTTTACTTTTATTACTTTATTTTGTAACAAAATTTATCACATGAATTCAAGACAATTTATTGAATACAATGATATCACCATATTTAGGTATGAAGTCGTATAATTCTTCCTGTTTTGATGTCATGATTAAATAAGTTACAAACATTCAGATGATATGATATACTAACTCAAAAGAAGCCAAGATGAATTTGGACTCAACAATGTCATAATTAAACGTGTTGTATTTTATGATAACAAAAAGTTCTTTTTGTTCGACCTCACCATGAGTGTTGCAAGATGGTTAGGATCAGGGTTACATATCCATACAATAATTCATGAACAAAATAGTAATGCATACTTCACAAGTATAATATGCAGACTTATAATTTCAACTTATTATGACAGGTAACATGCTTTACCATTGATTACTGCCCTCATATCTACGTGTACGACGTGGTTCAATCATTTATAGCGAGGTTACTATTGTACCGTTTGCTAAGAGCTAGGGCAACACGTACTCAAATTATTATCAGTCTATACTACATGTATTATCAAAGTAAAATTTATAGAATTGTTAGAATGATAACAACATGTTCAACATATTCATGGAAGTAATACATAATCGCATGGTCTTTTCATTTAAAAAAATGCATAGCAATACACTCGTATCACGGTTTGTCAAGGTATTAGTTTGTAACATTCCTACTGATTGAGACAGAACATCAGAAATAAGAGCCAAACAAAATGTAAAGGCTTGGTTGCAATACCATTTGTGAAGGGGACATCTGAGGCGTTTGCCCAGGTTATGAGGAAACACCATTTCAGCATACCGATGCGACTATTTACAACACTCAGACAGTTACTGATGCACTCAAAACGCAAGACTGACATTTTAGATAAAATAGGAGGTGAATATCGAATTCCGTGCCAAAAAAGTGCAGCAGTCATATATAGGACTAACATAACTTAATTTGGTACACGTCTGAAGGAACATCAAAATGTTGTTGAGAAAATGAGCCACACGCAAAATACTCGCAACCCAATACAATTAATAGGCATTAACAGATGACGATCACATCAAAACTCACATCGTCAATTGGGACAATGCCAAGATAGCTGAAAGGGAACAACACAGAAACACAAGTCAAATCAAAGAAGCAATCAAAATCAGGAAAACTCATTCCATGAACAGAGACGAGGGGGACACAATCTGAGTGATTTGATTGACTCGAAATTGACAGAACGGAAGGAACAGGAAATACACCCTACCTGTAACCTATTAGATGCACACGATAAGCGAAACGTCCCGGATCAAGTGACATAAAATATATACTATTTCGTCACATCGTTGTATAGGTAAAACTACAAATCGCTCACTCAGTCATGGCTTGATAAAGGGACTAATCGCATCTTGAAACGTTGCGACACGCATAATACGTACATAGTCGTGTAAAAGTAAAATTTTGATATCTCCTTCTAATTTGATATTTTGTCGGGGTATATAAAAGCATGTGCGAGAGGAGATAACTCAAACTACAATCTCTCTTCATAACAACAAAGATGGCGTCCACCAACACAAGCGTTCCTTGTTTGCTAATCATTTATATGATGAAATGGTCTACAAGCAATCTAAAACGACAGCTTTTTCAACGGAAGAGACAATAAAGGGCTGATAGGGTACTTATTACAAATATGGTTGTGTATTGTCCAAAATATTGCCGAAAAGGTGTCCTCCGGTAGGGGATATGTTGGTAGAAGTCAAGTACAACTCAAACAAGCAAAGTGACTTATGATTTTGCAGAAAAAGAGTAAAAGGTGACACAGTCGTTATTTCTAGGTGAGGAGGGGTTTACTGGCTCGTAGGCCCCTTTTGTCGTTATAGACCAGACGAGATATATGAGCCCGTAGGACCCCTACTAAATCAAAGATAACTATTAATATTTTTCACGTAGTAATTTGAGTTATATAATCAAAAGGAATTGGACACAAGTTATATATAACTTAGAAAACGCCCTCTTCATTAAAATCATTATACCGTGGCTTATAAGCTGACAGCAGATACATGGTGGTAATATCATGGTTACATAATTTAACACTCCGGCCTTCCACGCAGTCGGCCGGGGTTCGATCCCCGTCGGCGTAAGCATGGATATTAGAGAAAGTGTTTTT
>JAULCA010433446.1:0-11212 GCA_032360845.1 Crassadoma gigantea
CGACGGACGACGCACGACGACGGACAAAAGGTGATTAGAATAGGTCACTTGAGACTTCGTCTCAGGTGACCTAAAAAGACAGACATTATAAAGGCAAACAACTTATGAATGTCCACAAAACAGCATGAAGACAAATGAAAAAAACAACAATTTTCTGTGCAATAATGACTTGGCTCAAATAGAACAGAAGAAAGTATATATTAGAATGTAGAAGAATTTTTAATTAATTTTATGTGAGAGGAAGTAAAATTTAAGTACATGTACTTTTCAAACATGACTTAGTTTTCAAAGATTTTACAGTACAACCCTGTAACTAACTTTTCAAAACTGTCAGACCCCGAACCAACCATAAACCTTTCTAAACAGAACCCTAAACTATCTGGATTAATATCTGTGTCAGCAAGATACTTAACTACAATCTTACATATAAACGATAATGTATACTGGACTGTCAGCAAGATACTTAACTACAATCTTACATATAAAAGATAATGAATACTAGACTGGTTCTTTCTGAGAAAAATGTGGTACTTGTGGTGTTCAATTTAGAAAGGCTTCATTAACACAAATATTTAAATGTGCAGAGAAAAGAAATGCACCACAAATAGTACAGCATTCCAAAAAATCTGGTTTCTAAAGGAAGAAAAAATGGAATCAAATCTATGATGTTTGGCAAAGCTGGGCGATGACAAGGTTGATGACCAAAGCAGTAACTATAGCAAGCTTTATAGAGATCAGGTGGCAATGTATATAGGTTTAGGTTATGATGGCAGGATTGAGATGCGAGTATGTAGGTGAAGACAGGCATGTGAAATTCCTCAATACCAGGAGAGTAATATACAACAGAGGTGAACAGCGATGCTGCTGGGCATCCTACCTCAAGCCTGTACTATCTACTGAGTTTGGGGCTGGAAATCAAAGAGGTGAGGTGATGGGTAAAAACGTATGATTAGAACATCTTCATCAACAGACAAGGATGCCGAACCTTGATAGACTTGACAATGTTTATTACTTATTAGCATATGCCATAAGTCTGTTAATTACCCTATAATAATTATGTTCATTAAACAGCCTGATAAAACTGACTTAAAACCTCATCTTGAAATGCTGGAGCCTCAATCTTTTTTTTCTACTGTTTAATTGTGTTGTGTTATCATATAATCTTTCTCATATCAATCAATTTTTCATTATTTCTTCATTTTCAAGTTTGCTGTCTAAGATTTATCTTTAACTGATTATGCATCCAACATTGCTGTATGGTAAAGTTTGGCATCCTTGCAATCATTCAATATATATATGTACTAGCACTGTAATGGTAAAGTAGAACACAAAAATGAAACATAAGTCACACTGAAAGACATTATAACATAAACAAGACTTAGTGTACTAATATAACATATGTCAAATTTCCAACATGTTGACCACATTCACAGTTAACATGAAGACGAAGAAATATAGGCCTGATACATGTACACTTAAGTGATAAAGAAATATAATTAAATTTGTGATAAAAAAATGTAAAAAATACTAAATGATCGAATTTCAAAATGAAACTGAAACAGTAAATTGATACAATTTAATATGAAGAAATCAAATGATCCGAAATTGATGTTATGTGTGAAAAAAAAATTTTCCTTTTGGTTATTTAGAACTATATGGAGAATACTGTAACAGTGTGCTGTAATGTCGTAATGATACTGTGAGAGTTTTTCAATATAGACTTATGCGTTTGCAGCGTACCTGCTCTGTAAAGCTGACATTGGGTATGACAGTTGCGTCCATTGCCAGATTCACAGATCCGAATGACATGTCTCCTATGGCCACCTGCTGTAAGCCTCCAGTTGAGAGCAGGAAACGACGAAACTCGCCGTGACGTCTCTGTAGGTCTTTCCACTGCTTTTTCAGTTTGTTATAGGTATCCTGTGGCACACAACACCTACAAACATAATAAGCCCACCTTGACATACTATCAACCTTAGCAACAAAACAACAACATTTCCCATTTTGATTACTGCCCTCAAACTCACTTCAGAATATTTAACTTATTTTCCAAAAGCTTTCACATACATGTATATATCAAGGGGTTATGTTCCGTTTGCTCTCTACACCCCTGGAACATGTCGCAGTAAAATTGAAGGCTAGGTGTGGGCCACCTTGTTGGAGAGACAAGAAGACCAGTTCGATACTTTGGTGTACATCGAAAGAATCTCGCGGTCACGTAACGGTAAAATTGACAGGCTCTAAGTTGGGCGTCTCTCCTTTGTAATCTTCAAAGGGCATGTATCAGTCTAGCGATTGGTCAGTTTTCTTTTTACCTGAGACCAAATCTTTGTGCCTTCAGTTTTGCTATGACATATTCCAGGGGTGTAGAGAGCGAAAGTAAACATAACCCTGGATATCAAGGATGGAGCTTTCATAACAATTACAAAGATAGTTCAAGCCATTCATTTTTTATTTTTATAAAAGTGTTTTTCCATCCATTATTTCAATGTTTCTATGCTCAGGGAAACTAATTAGTCAAAACAACAGGAAAGGCGTACACAAAAATATTGTCCTGTATACCACTATTATAATATTAAAGTGACAAACAGCTAAGCATACCATTTTGTGCCTACACTTATCACAGTACTAAATTTATTTACTTACTCTAGAGCTTTCTTTTCCAACAGTAGCTCTTCGTTTTTCGCCTCCATCAGCTGAAGTCTGTCCCGTGTATTCTCTACGACATGCTGACTGCGTTTCTTATACTGTTCACAGATTACACAGGAAAGTTATAAATAGTGTTACAGAGCATCGCATTACAAGGAATGTTCATCAATTAAAAAGAAATTTCTTTGTCTGCACTGTCATTATTACTTCTTTGCCCATATATCTATTTAAGTTAAGTATGCATCCAACCAAAGTTTGTTAGTTCGGATCCAGTGCCAATATTGGATCATACTCTTGTTATTACTTATGAGACCTATATATATACTCAGGTCTATATATAGTAATTAAAGAATTAAACTTATTACATAAATCTGCATTTTGAATATTAAATAGACATTAAATTATACAGTTCAAGGTATATACAGAACTTAATCTCACTTCTCTTGTATTTCTAAGATACTCTATACCTCACCAGACTATCAACTAATTTATTTAGCCCAGCTATTAAGCTGCATTGTTTACTTTTAGACATTATCCCATGAAACTTTTGCCCTGCCTAAAGCTGAGCTCAAACTACCACAGACTTTGAAGGGAGACTCAAGGATCCCAGAGCACTTTAGTTTTACCTATACAGACAGTAACCTCCCCTTGGTCTTGTTTTCGACATGACTGTAGCACAGTTGGGCCAGGACACTTCTGCTGTCCAGCTACCTCAGTTAGTTAGTCTAGCTAATTTTTTAATTGTATTTGTTTATTTCTTCTTTATTTATTTGGCATAAAAAACTCACAAGGTAGAGTTTTCTTTTTAGAAATAGTTAAGCAAATCTAAAGTCATGGCAGAAAACAGTTTCTATTATGAATTTACAGTTTTTGGCAGTGGATCAGGGACCCTTCAGCTCAAATGCAGTTCGAGTCAAACTCATATGCCTTATTGATTATATTGTAGTATTGTGCTGCAATACCTGTAATCAACACTTCTTTCAGCAATCTTACCTTTTTGTATACACTGCAAGCCTTTTGATATTTCTTCTGGGCTATGCCGAGTTTATTTTCAAGATCATGTACCCGTAATTCAAGTTGGGTTCTGTCGTCAGTGAAGGCAGTTTTTTGTTGAGCTACTATTAAATCGTGGTTATCCTGAATTCTATGTAACTGATCCTTTGTAAGCTTCACTTCCTCCTTTAACAGTTCTACTTGATTGCGTAATCTGATATTTTCATCAGTCATTTCATGTTCATTTCCCATGTAACTGTTGAGTTCTGTTTCTACTTTGTTCAGTTTACTTTTAAGTTCAGAGTTTTCACGCCTTTCTCTTTCAAGCTGGTCTGATGTAGACTGTGAGTGAGTTAGTTTTGTTCTGAAACAGAAAGGAAACAATGGGAGCTGGTCATAAAATGGAGATGTGTAAATAAATACTGTACATGTAAATGCAGAACAACATTAAATACTATATAAAATATGGGGCTCATCCTTTCTTTCAGAATATTATATGAAAAGCATTGATCCAGCCTATATATTCAGTAACCAATTACCTGTAGCAACAATGATAACCTATTAGGGCTATAGCATTTACTAACATCCCCACCCAATACAAGGCAAGGTTAAGGTACATACATTTCAAAAGCATTACCACAAGATGTTCATTCAATTTATAATACATATAATGCCATTTTGCCTCAAAAGGCTTCCCTACAACTGATTATCTTTTATTTTATCTTCTATGAGTAATGGATATTTTTTCTCTCATATCAGGTCATGTAAGATAGCCATGCTTGCTGAGTCTATCATGAATTCTGAACTCTCTGATGCGGCAATGCGGAAAAGGCAACATGATGAAGTTAAAACCTTTTACGGTATATTTACCATACATGTTAGAAAGATGAAATTAATTTTTATGCGTAAACATCATTTGTAAATATGGGATATGCTAAATCTGGCTGACTTATTCATTTTCGTCTAAAAAAAGGGGGAAAATTGATATTTTCAAAATGGTGTCCAGTCCAAATGCATGGTTTCATGGTTTTTAAATTTATTCTGGTAGCTGAAATGAGAGAAAAAAACTCTTTCATGCACAAGGGTGAAAGATAAGGAAATTCCATCCTCGAGATTTTCAAATTTGGCGAAACCCTCGGCAAAGCCTTAAGCTTTACCAAAATTGTAAACCCCTCGGTTGGAATTTCCCTATCCTACATCCTTGTGCATGAAAGAGCCTTATAAACTTCAATGTCCTAATCAACAATGACATATACAGAAATATCTAAGATTGTCTTCATGTATATTATTTAGATTTTGCTGTCCACATTTGAATGCAGTCCTCTCTTCGAACATAAAACTTACGTTATTATTAACCTCATTACATATTTGCAAATTTTACAATGAATTGAGATATAGTTTTAACAATCAGTAATAGAACTAATTGGTGTCATACTTTATCACCAGAAGTTCACGCTCTGCGATGTCTTTCTGATCCATGGCTGCACGGATCCTCTCTTCTGTCTTCTCTCTCTCTGCATGTTTCTGGGCTTCCTCGTCAATTTTTCTTCTCTCCGTCTCTTGTAATTTGGTTTCCATGGCAAGTCTGTAGCAGATTTAAGAACATTCAGATGATGCAATCATATTGATTCAAACACGCTTTCAAGTTTGTGTCATGAACTGGAGCAATGAGTCATCTTTATAGAAAAACTTATACCTGGTACAAAATAGCAAAGTGACTTTTTGATATGAGATGAGTTATTAAGGAAAAGGATATATTCACAACTTTCATCGGCTGTACACAGATGAAAAGAAAACTTAGTTGTTATTATTCTGTAAATCACTTATATTTCGCGAGTACTTAATTTCGTGAACTCACCTCTTTAGACTTATTCGCGAATACATAATTTCGGATTTCGGATCTCAAAATGACTTTATATTCGCGAATGACATTAACAAATCGACGATAGTTCCATGTTGGTTGCCATTTTGTTTATGAAAGTCATGTGACAGTACCAGAAAGGTCATGTGAGACCGGTCTATGTCCATACTGAATTGTATTTACCATACCTGTATATGCCTATAGGCTATACACAAGTGTACAGTATTAAACAAAAGAAATCTGTTGTTCCACGTGCGTCTATATTTGGATGGTGAAGTGAGTTGTTTTCAAGGTAAATAAAGCTTTAATGCCCATTCACTATCAAACTGTTACATGCTAAATGGCTTCGAAGGCGGTGTCAAACATTGAAAAGAACCCACAGCTAATTAAGAATGCCTGGAAGATGACAGGACTACAATAGGTTGTGTGTTAACGGAACGTACATGTATACGCTTAATCATTTGTGTACATAGCTATTTATACACTATAGTGATATCGATGAACAGTTCCCGGACAGTCGACAAATGATTTGTACTCCAGTCGATTATTTGTTTTGAATGTTTGAATTAAATAGATATTTTGCATGATTTGACCTTTGATATGGTAAATATCTTTTCGAGAATCAAGCGATGTGAAGTACGACATACATGTACATAATCACGCACAGCACGGATTATAAAGTACGATGTCTTCCGGGTGACCATCCGGGATCCTCGGGACCATACCTACTGTACTTAACTACAACGTTGTCTGGAAGGTTTTTAGTCGGAGTTTAACTACAATAAAAGTGTTCAGCGTTTTTTTGGTGAAATTTTGGTGTTTTTGTTATATAACATTACATTTTGATATAAGTATATAATTTGTTATTCTATTATTACTTTAACGGAGATGTCTGTAAACCAACTAAGGATAAAGGTAGAATCAAAATAGACGTCACTCATTCTTGTCATTTTTATACAAATATTCGCGAGGGATTTGAATTCGCGTTTGACTCTCCTCGCGAATTAATGCGAAAAATAAATCTGACACGAAATATAAGTGATTTACAGTAGTATACGTACATCTTTTACATATTACATGATACTTTAACCTATACAAATACATTTGAATTTAAGATAATAATATTCTACATATTTAAAAACAAGTTGAAGTTGTTCAGTAGAAAACATATAGACTAGATGTTATGTGTAATTCCAGTGACCTACTTCTCACTCTCCAGCCTTGTGAATTTTTCAAACTCCACCTCGCGTGCACCCTGGACACGTCGTACAGCCTCCCTCTCCTTCTCAGCGAGACTGCGAGACTGCTGGTCAATGGTGTGTTTGGAAATCTCCAGCTTTGTCTGCAGGTCTGCCAAAGTATCATAATAGGTCAATAAGTCTCATTAAAGTTTCCATTTTCTTTGAAATTTATTATTAGTGGTTTACTATCTCTAAACAAGATATTTCTCATTCATCATGACACATACAGAGATCAGGAAATCAAAGTGAGATATTGAAATTTCTATTTTGATAGACAACAGAACAAATGTATTAATAAAATATTTTCAAACACTGCAACCTAAAAAACAGTTGGAAGATAATAATTCACAACATCTTAAATTTGTCTACATTGAGAAAAACTGTTTGTCCATGGACACAATGTTTACCTCAGAAACCTCCCATATCATGTTTCAAACTTGAACACTTAATTAATATTTAATGCACACATATTCTTCCTATTATAATGCTGATTTATTTTTCAATCTCTCCCACTGCCTGGATTGTATTTTTCTAATATTTTAACTTTTCAATAATGATGTCATTCAATATTACAAATTCCAGTATCACCTCCAGTCACTATTGTATGCACTTGTCCTGGTATTAGGGAGACCTGAAGAGTGGTTTCCCAAGACCAATCATGTTTCCTGAGTCGAAGGTCAAGGGAAACATGAGTTATCGCAAGGGAACCACTTTTCAGGTCTTCCTCACACCAGGGCAATAATTAACTGTTTTATTAAATTCCATCTGTGGAGTATGTGTGATATACTGTACATATAACAACAACAACAAAAAAATCAACATTAGGCAATGTAACGAGCCCCTGTATAATCATTGTTGTGACTAACCTGTTCGCCCTTATTTCATTAGATCTTGTAAACTACAAATATCTATCACTATTAGTGTTTTGATTTGGCACTAAATTAAACAACAAAATAGTCCTCTTAGTTCTGTGGCTATCGGGAAGTGAAATATCCCGTTCGCAGCCATTGTTGATGTTTGTGGTGTTGTCTGGTACACATTGGGCGTTTGAGAGTCGTTTGACAACTCGTCCCATAATGTGTAAGGGGTTCCGAGAGGGATACTTGACAGGGAAAATGGATTGTGTGAGGGAGACTTGATGTTTTATAATCCTGTTATGTGATGTGTTTAAACCAATCAGACACGCTGTAAAATCGATGAGGAATAATAATGACATTTACCATACAGTGACTCATGCAGGGTATTGAAATGAACGGACTGATGTGCTTCTAGTACACAACACATACTAAAATCAAGTCCTGCAATAATACTTAGGTCTAACAGACATTTAAAAAGTTGACTGGAACACATGTAGACTGCTATAACCTACCATCAACGAGGTTGGCGAGTCTGTCCCGTTCACGTTCCAGATCTCCCCGCTGTTTCAACATGTCCATCTTAAGATTGGTGAGATCTACCTTACTCTTATGTGATACTTCATCTGCTTTGTTTTTGAGGAGGATGTTTTCGCGTTCCACTTCATGTGTGCGAGAAATCAGTTTGTTGTGAGTGTCTCCTGTGCCGGACAAGTCACGCTGGAGCTGCTCCACCTGTTTCCGTAGAGATTCCCTCTCAGTCTGCAAACACAAAAGTATACTATGTCATAATTAAAGTATACTTCTGTCTGTAAATCAAATCAAAATACACTATATCACACTGACTGTAATCTCTTTCTGTGGAGACGCCTTCTCTGTCTGTAAACACCAAAATACACTATATCACTCTTACATTACATCTCTGTCTGTAAATTAGAACATGAAGGTAACAAATTTGAAAAAGAGTCATATTTTCATTGACAAACATAAATTGTTTTATATAAAATTCAATCAGTTTGTTGGTTATATATATATATTATACTAAATCCCTCACATATTCTGTCTCCATACCTCCATAGCCTTGATAGAAGCAGTAAACTCTGCGATCTGTTTGGCCTGCACACGATTGAGGTGGTCCACATCAAAGCTCTGTTTCTCTCGCTGAGCCTGAATTTCCTCCATTTCTGTATTTAAGCTCTTGAGCTTTAAGTGTATTTGAGCATTCTCTCGTTGTAAGACACGCACTCGCTCAGAGTCCAGATTACCCTCTGTCTTCATCTTTGTCATGGTCACCTCTCGCTCCTTCCGCAGATTTGACACCTGTTACAAATGCCGTAATGGATTGTGTGCACATTACCATATTTATGATTTAAATATTTCAAAATATTACTTAAATCCAAGGGAGATAATCTTAAAATTTTACATTTAAAACTCAGTTTTCTTTCATCTACAGTATATCACTTACTCTTCAAACTATTTTTTTTGTTTACTATTCTCTTATAGATTTGAAATGATGAAAGGATAATATTTCATTTGTGGTTTATGTACCTTTTTTCCACAAAGGCTGTGCTTTGTGACTTGGAAAAGTATCTCTAACATAAAGCTGTTTAATTTTGGGAAATTGAAGTGATTTTTGAATTAATTTGAGGAAAATTTACAGGGGACAGGATCTCATATTTGCCCTTATGTTAATTTACCTTGAATATATCTGGTTGCCTATAGGTCAATAAAAACATCTAAACACTTTCATTAAACTGTTCATTGATATGAAAGCATGTACCTCACCAACAAAAGTGATTACAGTAATCTAAACTCAAACAGAATAAAAAAAAAATGTCCATAAATTTACCCGCTCGGTAAAAAGTCTTTCCTTCATGTACTCAAATTTTAAAGGCATTACCCTGTGATTGACACTTGGAGGATGTTATATGGTAATCAACCCACCTCTGCCTCGTGTTGTAACCGTAGTTCCTCAATAATGCGCTGGCTTTCTAGTTTGTCATGTTCAAACTCGGACTTAACAAAGGCAACCTCGTACTTGAGTTTAGTACATGAGGTCTTGTACTCGTCCAGCTCTGTTTCCTGTCTGTGGTACTTCTCTTTGTATGTCCTCTCCACATCATCAACCACCTGCATCTTCAGGATCTCCAAACGTTGGGGAGTCACCACCTGGCAGGTAAATGTAACGAATAAAATCAATCATACTATCTCATTAGAAACAACTCCCTACCTCTTTTGAGAATAACTGTAGGATTGGTAAAATAGTTTTGAATTTATTGCTGTTATACTTACTACATGCATTTACCTTTTTTAGTATAAATTTATATATTTATATGTATAAATTTAAACGATCATGTAATATTTTAGTTATTATGCTTCAATTTTGTTGTCATGATTTTCATTTGATCCTGGAGTCATGATAAAGAAAGTACTTTCATTTATTATCATACCTAAGGTCATATTCAGTTCGCGACCAGTTGAATCTTATACTAACAATCTACATGTGCGTTGTTTAGTTGGTTTTTGAACGTGGATGAAACACATCTATTTAATATATAACACACTGCACAGATATTGTCTTGTATGGCAGCTTATATTGACTGGTTTCGAAAGAATTAACATTGGCTTGTCTGTTCTCCTATCCTTTCATTATTAACAATACCATTTTTATTTTATCTGAAGGATATCTACCTTGCTGCGTAGGTCCTCCAGCTGTTCCGACTTACAAGTCAGATCTTTCCTGGCTTGTTCGTACATTGTCTTGTACTTCTCCTGCACGATCTTACTCTCCTCGATCGTGTGCTTAATTTCATCCTCCAGTTTAGAGTATTCATCCTGCAGTCTACAACCACATATAAACAGCATCATTCAGTTTGATATCTTTGATTATTGGCATAACTAATTACTCCTGCAGTCTATAACCACATAAACAGCATCAATTTGGTATCTTTGATTATTGGCATAACTAATTACTCCTGAAAATCCAATCACAACCCATTATTTTCAGCTACATATGGAACACTTTTGGTATTAAGTAAAAATGTACTCTCATCCAAATATTGTGATATAAATATAAACTTTATTTATTTTACAACAATTATGAAACAAGTTATTTCAACTTATATTAATCACTCTTGTTGGCCCAGATGTTATCGGATTGTATCGGGTCTTAATGTGCTTTAGTGCCGCCTCGGTAAAAGGCAAATTGTGCACTATCCACTGCACCACCCGACAACCCTGTTTTATGATTATAAACAGATATGTTATATCCAATAAAATAAATGTTCAGTTTTATTTGGTTTTACAATTTATAATTGCTTTATACCTAGAGTTTTTTCTTTCTTCTTTTTTTTTTTAAGCAAGATGTTTCGTTGTGCCTTATCATATACTAGTATATAGATATCACTTATAATTAAAGAGCAGCTCCCTTTATTTTAGTTCCAAAACTTAAAACTCACTCTGATGATTCAAAACAATTAAAATTGTGTTAAAAGTTCTTAATTGTTGAAAATGTGTCTATAAAAAGCAATTAATATGTGTTTTCTGTATAAATACTATTGTTTCAATGACAACAGAAATTGCTATTGTCTTTATTTACCAATATTTCCAATATA
>JAULCA010433523.1:0-11207 GCA_032360845.1 Crassadoma gigantea
AATGGATTATTTATTGATATAAATCCGCTCTTATTATCACTAACAGCTGCTAAATTCTGTCAGTAGAGTCCTCGGTTTACAATCGTTCAAACTTTCCCACCTGAGCGGACGCCATTTTTAACATTCGACACACCTGCCCTCCCTTTGGGCTGAGGGGCGGGGCGCAATAGGGGAAATATAGCAAATTATTTAAAATCCTTCTTCTGTAGGAATGAAAGTATTTGTTCCATATTTGGTCCGAAGCATCCTTGGATGAAGGGAAACCAATTTTGTATAAATGGTGGGTCTTGCCCCCCTGGGGGCATAGGGGCGGGGCCCCATAGTGGATCATAGCAAATTATTTAAAACCCTTCTTACTCTGTAGGAATGAAAGGATTTGTTCCATATTTGATTTGAAGCATCCTTGGTTGGAGGGAAACAAATTTTGTATAAACTGGGGGCTGGGCCCCATAGGGGAAACATAGCAAATTCTTCGAAATCCTTCTTTTTCTGTAGAAATGAAAGAATCAGTTCCATATTTTGTCTGAAGCATCCTTGGGTTAATGGGAACCATTTTTGTATAAATGTTGGGTTTGACCTCCCAAGGGCCTAAGGGGCGGGGCCCCATGGAGGAACATAGCAAATTCTTTAAAATCCTTCTTCTGTAGGAATGAAAGAATTTGTTCCATATTTGGTCTGAAGCATCCTTTGATGGAAGACAACAATGTCCTTAGTCATTAATACTGATAAACGTCATGCTTATAACAGCACTAATTATTATAACTAGAAAATTATGGATATAGTCCCTGCAGGTAGGGCGTAATAATTGTACCTGCTGCCCCCATTGCATGATCGTAAGAGGCGACAAAGTATGGAATATCATCTTTTCTCTTCTTTCTAAACAACTTTCCTCTTCCTAATTCCTCCCTTGACTATGCCTCACTTTTGGCCATAAGTTGAGCGTTCGCCCCTGTGAGGAAGGCTTTGGCTTTCTGTCCCCTGGTAGAGACATACCAAAGTCCATAATAATGGTAGTTTCTACTCCTGCTAAATGCTCAGCAATTTAGGAATGAGACGACTGGTTTACCCGTTGTCAGTATAATGTGACCGGGTGGAATGTCCAGCTGGCTGTCTTCAGCAGTAAGTTTCAGTGAGGTAAAACTATAAAGTCGGCATGAGTTCCGCGCTATCACAAGGAGACATTACACTAACATATCGCAGCCTCCCCAAAATACACACGCATTCACTACAAGCATGCATCTTGCACGCAGGGGAGGCCGTTCTTAACTGACCTTAGCTGTATATAGGACATTAAACAAAATTAAACCAAAACCAAATTGAGGCGTAACTCTTTAAGCCAACGGAAAATGTGTAATTTTCTATTTGACAGTACCATCAGTTTCTTTGCGTAGTCAGTCCTTTAATGACTGCACTGCTCGCATCGCCATTTCATTCAACGTGGGGGTAAAATGGTGCGCTTCGAACATGTCGAATACCATTTTCTACCATAAATGTCTAAAATTCATTACTCGTATTTATAAACAAGTTCCATTATCCCAAACTACAATTTTAGGTGAATGATGTGTTGCGAATGTAAATCGATGTTTTCGATAGTTGCGGTCAACTTGGATGTGTTGAATGGAAAGACTTCAAGCTATTTTGAATACAAGTGTATGATCACCAAAAACAAAGTACGAACGGTCCAACGTAATCAACGTGAAGTCTAGATCATGGACAGTGATGCACCTGTGTTGATTTCCATTCACATAAATTGATAAAATTGAATCTTTGTCATGTATGCATTCTTTGAATTGCCCATGCGAAACATTGTATAGACCTCATCTTCTTCCGTTTCCATGTAGATTGTTTGTTGGCCTCTTCCTCGGCCAGGACAAGAACCCAAAGTCTTCCTCTAAAGGGCTAACGCTTAACTTAGGGCAAAAAGTGATGCATTGTCAAGGGGGGCATTGTCAAGGCCAAATCTGGCTGCCTTCACTGCAGAGAAAGAATTTCAACAAATTCATGTTTTTCAAAAAAAAAAAGCTGACACATATTTTGTCATGGTTACATGTTTTTTGTGAGTAATCTGAATGTAGTTATCATTTTCTTCACAAAATTCTTATAAATTTGATTTTCCTGTTAATTTTTTTCTGTTACAATTTTTAAGCTGTCAGTCAAGTTTGAAATTGCCGATTGGCCTCACCGGAAATTGATAGCGGAATTTTACAACTGTGTTGTTGTTATGGTCCTAGCTACACATGCTGAGTAAACAAAATCCCATACCTTATCAACATTTGGCGGCAGTGTCAAGAAACTGGATCTCTTCGACACATACACAGATTACCACCATCGTAAACATATTACACTCACTCCCCGAAACAAATACACAATATAAATCTTTTACAACAAATATCCATATATTCGATATTATCAGGTTTTGGAAACCAGAATCTGACCAGCTTTATCACACAGTCTGGCATTATATCCCGCCTGTGCCACACAGGTTCTCCTCTTATTGTCTGAATACCCAGAGCTTGCTTCTTTTTATCCTAATATCGCTGATCACTCCATGCTCCTCTGTGATATAACATGGTTTAAAATCTTTTGTATAATTCTTTCCTATGAATATTATTTTTTCCTGTTTTTGGGATTTTCTCTTCATTTCCACCACCGTTTATTTCTCTTGTTTGTGATATAAGGCATGCATAAACAATACTGACATTCATCTGAGTCGGTATCCTGGGGGATAGTAAATCCAGAACAGGTTATCTGGTTACTTATTTCAGGGGTCACACTAGCACTATACATAAGCATTCATTACAGGGAAGGCCGTTCTAAAATGACGTAAGCTGTAAATAGGACGTTAAACAAAATAAAACCAAACCAGACATTCCTGTTGACAATCCTCCTCAGTTTTCTCTGAATATTACCCATGATTCTCCTAGAAAAGTTGGCTGATAGCATTTCTTTGTTCCTCATTTACAACAAAGGTCACAGAAAACCTTTCTTCCCCCATGCTGGCGCAAGGGGGTTATAACCTGAAACTCTGAGAGATTCATACTGCCCCATGGCCGGAGGGAGAATTTTGCAATAAATCAAGTTCCCAAGATTGCGGTGACATGTGGGGAAATTAAAAAATAAGCCATACGATCTTTCTTTTGCCTTTATTTCAAGGTAACATAGTTTATTGAAGAGAACATATTTTTACAATACGGCCAAACAATATTTATAGCAAGTGTTAAGTAATTTGTCATTTATTATAGGTTATTTCAGTATTGATAAAAATAGCCCCATTGAGCCTCATGTGCTTAAGATAGATAAAGATAGATAAACAAATACAGGTAACAGATCAATCTCAGTCACAAATGTAGCTCACTTTATCCAAAAGGTCAGTATTATTGAATGTGTACAAGAAAAAGTGTTACGGCGAAAAAAAGCAAAGAAAAAACCTCCAAATTTTCGGATAGAAATACCTTGAGATGAGATTGCAAAGAGAAACATTTTGGATGGATAACAAAAAGTTGAGATATTCTTTGTAGAAATTTGGGACATTGAGTAAATAAATGATATTATGGAAAGCTTGTTACACAACTACTTACACGACAAAGAGAAGGAAAAAGACAATAAAATACCAAACATTGTCTGCACATTCAAGCAGACTGAAAAGAAGGATGTTGATCGAAAGATTTTCCTAACAGCAGAATCCTCTGTGACAAGACTGTTTGAAGTAGCAGAGGACCATTCTAAAGTTTGTCAAGGAAAGCTATTGACGAAAAAGATAAGTCTTAAATGTCATACAGCATCCATACGTCTCTCCTATACTAAAGACAAACACCATTCAATATTTTGGTCATCTTCTCCGTATTTGCCAGACAATGAGTTTCTTGTAAACTACATAGTGGTTCATGGCATGGACTGTAGTGGTATTTTGCCTATTCAATACAAGAGGTTCACAGAGGGAGCCGTACTTGGGCAGTTGACAAAAGAAAAAAGAGAAAAAATCTTTGATAGATACAAAACTCATGTGTCAGATGAATACGAAGAGTCAATTACCCATGCTTTGGAAGAGGAATGTTTTAGCTATGAACAACTAGATGAAGGAATTGACATCATGACAGATGCTCGACACGACTGGCGAAAAAATGCAAAAGACTCAAGTGTGGTTGCCATAGGATATGAAACTCACAAATTTCTGGATCATATACCTGTGACAACCAAGGATGACCCAGTATCCCAAAGGCATGAACAAGTTTGGACAAATATATTTGATGAAAGAAGGACAGAAAAGGATATTACAATCAATACACACACATGACAGGAATTTTTCCATAAATAAACTCGTGAGAGATGCTGGTGCTATCAACCAAAACGACCCACGGCATGAAACCAAGGCATTGACAAAAGGTTTTAAGGCCGTGTCGTCCGGACAAGCTTCTAAAAAAGGGGGAAATCTGGTCCCCTTTACTTCAAGATAAAATTGAACCTATAACGACCCATGTCCACTGGTAAACTGTAACGAAAATCCAACCACAATGAAAAACAGTTTGACAAATGTTGTAGCACATTACCAGAACGACCACTCGGGATGTCATCAATCCAGCAGTTGAAAAGCTGATAGGTCCTAGATGATGTGGCAGCTAAAATTTTGTTTGGAGTTATAAAAAGTTCTGTTATCTACAAATATCCCAAAGGATTACATCTTAGTTGGGGACAATTCCTATGTGGAAAGTTTTAATAATGTAATGAACATTTTTCAAGATAAGAGGATATCATTTAGTGACGATTTGTATCTTGTGATATCACAGTTGGCTGTACTGCAAAGAAACGACAATGTAGGTAGGAAATATATTTCTGTTTCAAAAACCCGTGTACCAAATGCGTGGAGGTCGTCTAGAGGGGAAAGGTGTACAAGGAACCAGTCTACTATTACAGAACTCAAAGATCGGTACTGAGTGCATACAATCAAATATATGTATACCTGTAGATTGTTTACTTATTACCTTGAATATAACATGAGTAATGACACTGAAATATTGGACCTATGATTTAAGACATCTTTACAAAGGAGGCTTGATTTGCAGATGTACAAAAGGTGAGAAAATGTATTAACCGCTTGCAATGGTTTCATATTTGTTTACATCCCTTGTTTATGAGTGTTTCGTTCGTATGTGGCCCTAGCAACCCATGCTGTAGATAAGCCCCGCCTTTCTCCTCCCTAATTGCTGTCTAGGTCGTCCTTTGCCTTTAATTGATCGTAGCTGTTTATAGGACGTTAAAGAAAATAAAACCGAACCAACCCAAATCGTAGTTTACCTTTCAAAATGTCTTTTGTCTCATTCCAAGTGTCCTTCCTTCATCTTTTTCGGGGCTTGGTCTTTAAATGAAACAATGTCAAGAGTATATAACATATTTATTTTTGATAGCAACCTGTTTGGTTGGATGTCCTGCTGGATGTCTTCGGCAGTATGTTTCAGTGAGGTTGCACTATAAAGTCGGCATCAGTTCCGCGCTATCACATGGAGACAGTACACAAACATATTGTAGCCTCCCAAAACACACATGCATTCACTACACACATGCATCTTGCAGAAAAGGGGAGGCCGTCCTTAAATTACCTAAACTGTTAATTGGACGTTAAACAAAATAAAACCATACCAAACAAAACTGTTTGGTTGGAAAATCAGACTCAGGTGATAACAAATATCAAAGATATCTTACACTGTAAATACAGAGCCAATAAAGCATTTCCTGACCTCTCATCCAGGGTTCTGGTTTCCGTTTCTGTAAGACAAAAAATACATTATGAACATATGTTATTTGCAGAATGGATGCATACAAAATCTATAGACAGAGATCAATGCAGAAACTATTATGCATTACTTGCAGTTGACCAAGCTTTGTTGGCATCATTACAATGTCTGTCTGTACTCCAACATCGTGGCCTGGTTGTTTCTGTATTCCCGCTTGATGGTACGGTAGAAAACACCCCCTATAAAATCTAACATTGCAATTATACGTATTCATGAACTTCATTGTAGTCGAGTTTTGAGAAAATATTACAGTTAATGACAGAATGGATGCATACAAAATCTATAGACAGAGATCAATGCAGAAACCATTATGCATTACATGAAGTTGACCCCAGCTTTGTTGGCGTCTTTACAATGTCTGTCTGTACTCCAACATCGCGGCCTGGTTGTTTCTGTATTCCCGCTTGATGATACGGTAGAAAACACTCCCTATAAAATGTAACATTGGAATAATACGTATTCATGAACTTCATTGAAGTAGAGTTTTGAGAAAATATTACAGATAATGACAGAAAGTGCAAATTAAAAGTTAAAAGCTAGAAGGAATTGCAGTATATACTTCTGAATGCATAAACCACATTTGGAGCATCCATACGTTGTTTCTCATGTTTGCCCTGATCCTGTTTGCTTCTTTATTTTGCTGCAGTATCTGCAAACACGAACACTTCCCTGCATCACTTTGGCTCCACTGGATGCGGCAATAAAATATGACATTCCTGTTTCGTCAGCTTGTTTGGAAATGCGCATCCGATCGCTGTAGCCTCCAGACAGCTACCTATCAAAAGTTGGTATACCTTGTAGAATGGTTCTTTTAATTCATTTTCTGACAGACTATATGAATAAATGTGATTAATATAATATGATGTGATGTTTACCTTTAGCTGAAACTACTTGTGGGTTGCTTAGTGGTTAATGTCTTTGTACATCGGGAAGGCGTTTATTAACGCCATGTCCATGGCAAACCACACAAAGTATGTCCACCAGCGAGTGCTTGACGTTTGCAGACTGTAGCTAATCCCTGTGATCGTGTCTGTCAACACCACCCATGTATTTGTTGAAATCAACGATAGCCTCAGGACATGGGAAATCGGACTTCTCTGATTTTCCAACTGCATTAACGTGTATTCTTTCCACTTTATCAAACCTTGGATTCGTAACAAATGCTGAAGTTGAACAACGTCCTTGAGTCTGGCCATACAGTGGCAACTAATTTTCCATCTATAGTCTGCCTTGTAAGATATTTGCCTCTTTTAAAACTTCGCATTTTGTGTGCCGAAATTTTGTAGAGAGAATCCTTTATGATGCCTTCTTTTGCTAACGACTTGTCTGCTTGCCTCGATGGATCCATTTTTAAAATTGTTTACGTGGAAGTAACGTTGTATGGATTTGAACTGTTTTTTTGACATCGACTTTAGACTAGCCTATTATTTAATGCAGGTATGGCTTTGGGTCCAGAGGCATTATCATGCGGATACCAATAAATTATTTCATGTCATCTATATTCACATCTTTGTAGAAAAATCTGTAAATGTTTTGTACTTTGACTTCTTTGTTTTTGTTGCTGTATACATTGATACTTAGTCGTTGGTTGACTTTACCATAATTTCAAATATGTGTTGAGGAAATATTTCATAAAAGAAGAAGTTCTTTCGTGTTAGATGACAACGGAATCGCTACACCAGGTTTTGGGCATGTAAATGTATTTTTTGTGATCTTTTGCAACTTCTGATTCCATTTTAAATTTTAGTCGCCAGTACATGTGTGGGCATCATCACCATCACCCTCTTTTTCACTTTTAAAGTCAGAAAGGCCTAGGCCAGCAAGAACATGAAGATCTTCGTCACTGTCATATCTGACTTATTTGCCTTTTCCCATCCATTTGATGGTTATCGTAAGTTCATTTGTGACCACGAAGGACAACAATTGTCTTACGGTCATTTTCATGTTTTCCCCTCTGATGGTGTTGAGCGACTTAACCTACATTTTGAATAACAAATATAACAATAATATTTCACAAAATTATTTATGAAGTATGGGGTAATGCTTGATTTAATCACTCCACAAGTATGTCAGAATAACAATTGTGTTGTCTGCAGTTGATAAAATAACACAAGTGACAGAAAGACAGATGGGAAATAAAGCACCCTTATATGTGAGCAAAATGGAAGCGATGTGGTGTAGTGGTAAAGTGGCTAAAAAACTTGTAGTGCCATGGGTCTTGGGTTCAAGATTAGTCTTAGCCACTTTGATTTCAAAGATTGGTTATCTCATGTTGTGATATGAAATATTATCGAAGGTGATGTAAAACTCCAATAACCAAACACATTTACATAATTTTAAAATAGAAGTTCAGGTTTGCATTTACATATTATGCATTTCCTGAGTGTTTCAGGACTGGCATTTAAATGGTTTTAAATGCTATAACGTTTTTGCAAAATTATTTTGCCGCAACAGTTATGGCCTTTGAAACCATTAAAATGCCTTCCCTGGCACATCCAATTATTTTTATCAGAGAACCATTCCCTTAGTTAACACATCATTTTCCGTCAGATTATGTTTAAGAAGACTGGATTTCCAATGTAATAGGATGTCATAGTCGTGTCTTATGAGCAGTGGCAATTAGACATAATCTACAAACTTTTCCAATGAATATGAACATTGTTTGTTGATTGGTTGGTTCGGGTTTTAACGTCCTGTCAACAATATTTAAGTCATTTCAAGACGGCCTATATTTTTGATATAATGTGACCGGATGGATGACCTGCTGGCTGTCTTCAGCAGTATGTTTCAGTGAGGTAGCACTATAAAGTTGGTATCAGTTCCGCGCTATCACAAGGAGACAGTACACAAACATATCATAGCCTCCCAAAACACAGGCATTCACTACACGCATACATCTTGCACGCAAGGGAGGCCGTCCTTAAATTACCTTAGCTGTTCATAGGACGTTAAACAAAATAAAACAAAACCAAATAGTGGTGGAGAAAAACTGGAGTACCCGGAGAAAAACCACCGACCTGCACCAGGAACAGGTAACCTTCTCCACGTGTGGTGGAAATATAATGAGGGAATGCTATACTTTGATAAAAAAAATGTATTAAAGGATTATTTTGGCTTAAATTATGACCGATAAATACATCACAACATATATTTTCTATGACATAAGTCATTAACCTTACTCATGTTACGAAAGATAAATAAAATAATATAGTATTATTCATATCCACTATCTCTAATCGCTCTCCAATTTGCAGAATATCCTCGCAACTTAGTGGGAAAATTGCTTGTGGTATCGCAACATCCGCATTTTCGTCTGGTGTGGCCAAACCGTTCACTTTTGGAAGCATGGTTTGAAGTTTTATTTTATTTAAATTGACTTTTTCTTTGACTTCTTTCAATGCTGTTAGTAACACCCTCTCTATCCATAGAAAAAAACAGTTGACTGTAATCACAATTATTAATATGATGGAAATTATCTGTTTACCTGGTTAAACAAATGATGGAACATTGACAATAAGGTGTTCTAATAAGAAAAAATGAGTATGTTAATGAAACTCAATCAAAATAACAACAACAGCGAAAGGAAATATTAGAAGTTTTTTCCCTTCAGTTTAAATTTAATAACAGGTATCTAATGCAAGTCTAATACCTGCAGTGCTTGGCTTAGTTGATGACCTGCATGAATCATCCTTGTCAAATGGTGTTGTTGAAAATGACTGCAGAATAGGACTGGCTTGTAAGTGGAGGCCTAGGGGCTACTGGCACATCCGGATCAATTCTTTGTACATGCTGAACCTTTCTTGTAGGTAACTCTTCTTCCACTGGTGCCTTCATCGCCCTCCATTTCAATACTCTAATACCGTGGATTTTGCATGAAAATGCAACTATATTCTGGTTACATACCAAGCAATGCTTGTTTTCCTTGTAACATATTATGCTGTGGCGCGGCGTCCGTCGCCAATACTTTACTTTAAACAACTTCTCTATAACCAAAAGGCTTTTACTTGTGTGACCGTTAAGGCCCATGGGCCTCTTGTTACCATCATGACTTTCTCGAACAATTCAAGTGGTCAAACTGCACATTTGGAACGGACTGGAGATATGGAGATAGCGAGGTAACATGATTAGTTATATGGTTTGTTACTGACCTACTATGGAACTATAAAGCGTCAGTAAAATTCATAGGGGGTGAGGCCTTCAACGAATTTATCGCATCGTGAAACTTTTTAACCCAATTATAATACACCTGGGATATATTTTGCCCTGCTCAAGTGACTGCAATTAATCTAAAAACTGTCTACAACTTTTGAACTGTTAAATATAAGGCTTCATATTTGGTATGCATACTCAACCAATAAAATCCTTCGACATAACCCCAAGGTTCATGACTGTGACCTTGACCTTATTCCAGAAATAGCTGTTAATAGGAGCAGAGTGTACATTCTGGTAGACTGAACAGAATATTTAAAACATTGAAACAGTAACAAGATTTTAACTTTCATTGAAACAGTAACAAGATTTTAATTTTCATTGAAACAGTAACAAGATTTTATTTTACATTGAAACAGTAACAAGAGTTCATCATATAAATTATGAGGAACAACACAGAAATTTATTCTGTTTTGATATCACAAGTTTATGCATGCTGCAGTTAAAAACATTGGAATGAACAACATTTTTACTTGTTCAAAGTAAGAATTTTGGATAATTGTAACACTTGTGGTTCCATCTGAAGTTTATTTGAGAACTTGATTTGCGTACCTGCAGGTAGGGCGTAAGAAATCGAAGGAGGCGACTTAGTATGGGACCGTATCTTTTCTATTCTTTCTAAACAACTTCTTCCTTGAAAAATAGTACATGGTGTCATATCAAGTGGGAGGTCAACTTCTTCAACCTGTATATAGGAAGCAACTCTTATAAATATATTTAAACGTTTTTTAATCTTTTCACGACGTTTCTGTATGAAAAATACACAGGAAGGTGTTCGTTCAGGGACATTTGAGACCCAATATGTTTGAATTTCCGAGCGACAAACAAGGGCTGCCATATTGCCCCCAAAGAAACTTTACTGATCCCCTATAGTCCCATAGGGGGTCACCACGTGACCTGGTTTTAACAAATTTGATGCGACAATCTGTCCGAGATACGATAAAGAAAAAGTGCATACAACACATACATGTCTGTAAGATAAATTTTTATGCTATATAAAATAAGAGGGTTTTAATATACCGCGCATGTTTTTCCTGTGGTTAATTAACCTACATACGGGTTCCCATGTGACATAACAGTCAGCTGTACTGAAAACTGAATGGGGAATTAGCCAGGCAGGTGATTCGGAAATATTGTGGGGAAAATGATGATAATGTGCACCGTAATATAAGGATTAGTGTATGTAACTGTCAAATATTGTTAATGTAT
>JAULCA010433534.1:0-10636 GCA_032360845.1 Crassadoma gigantea
CTACCCCCCCCCCCCCCCCCCTCCCCACCTTAGTTTAGGGCCAAATACAACTGTATCAAATTCTCAGGTCCCCGTGTTTTAAACCACAGATGGATGCTCGAATACTACAATGAATTTTTTTAACTTTTCATTTATCCACATCCAACGTTTTTACCAC
The DNA here is from genome assembly GCA_032360845.1 of Crassadoma gigantea. Classification (NCBI taxonomy): domain Eukaryota; kingdom Metazoa; phylum Mollusca; class Bivalvia; order Pectinida; family Pectinidae; genus Crassadoma; species Crassadoma gigantea. Next base: position 158 of record JAULCA010433534.1, read on the forward strand.
TGTTTTTCTTTTTAATTTGAATGTTAAGCCTTTGCAATATCCAATGTCACAAGGAAGATAGGTAATTAAAAGGCGTTAATGAAAAGGAGATCCTACTCATTTGTAATGGAGCGATGTCCTCTAGGCCCCCACATTAGTCGCCTCTTACAGCATGCAGCGGGATTTGTTATTGCTATATTAGGACCATTCTATCAAATGGATGGCAGTTTTACCGTAAGTCGATCTAAACCTCTAAGACGCGTGAAGTTACTCGAAACACCTTAGATTTAGGTCAAATTATAACTAACAAATGTCTGTGTCCCTCTGAGCAGATCGAATTTGTATTTATGAAAGCCGATTTATGTTCATGCACGGATTCTGTTCTCAGACATTTTCCCCTAGTAATTATACGACATAATCAAAAGTAAAATTTATATATTCAACACGCTAGTTGGCTAGTTAGCTCTCTCGGAGATCTTCCATGTGGACTTTGAATTATCATTCATGAATACGACGCCATGTCTTTTCTTTCCCCGAGGTTTGTTTCTAATGTATAACTGTCTATATGTCCACACCTGTTTTTTAAATGTATAATTCATTTACTGGCGACCTTGCTCATAATGTAAATTTACTTTGTGACTCACGTTTCATTATCAAAAAGACAAGTAAATTATTTGATTAATCAAGATTTTGAAGATGGAGCTGTATTTTGTCGGAATTAATTATTGAAATACAATCGCCATTCTGGCAGGGATTACGTAACTAGAATTTTATGAGTCTCATTTTCCTGTAATGAAACATGGAAATCGATGACATGCCCTTGCACGCGCCGTCGCTATCATCCCCTCTGGCCGGGCAATGTGATGGTATGCATGTTGCTGATTGCCGATTTCATTACAGAAATGGACATACTATGTGCATATAAAATGTTTGTCATCTCAGATTGGACTGTCTTAATTATCAAAAAAGCAATTTTATAACAGCGAAAAAAAACTATTTCATAAATCTATTTTCACACTGACGTTACGCAGTTTTGGTGACACCTTGTGTAACGTATTTCAAAAATTGTAATGATGTGTTAAATCTAAATCGAAGTTATAAAGTGGGTTCACGATTTCTACTGATATTTGGCACTCTAAATGTTGCCCAACGTTATTCCCGTCCGGCGCCTAAGTGGACATTTTACGGAAATTGAAAAGTAGTGCGAGTAAAAAGTGTGTCATTCTATTCAGTAAAGACACATTAGGACAAAATTAATTATTTCATTTCATGTTTCGTGATTTAATATAATATGTTATCAAAGATTCAATTTATGCAAAATGTACGTCAAAAACAACTACTGGACAAATTTCTGAATTCTGGAGGTTTTTAATTTGCCTGTTTAACGGGAAAACGTTCTTTCACATAGTTAATTTTCTTTGTATGATAATTTCGACAAAGACACATTACAAATATAACTTTATATATCTCTAATATCTGACAATATCCTCCTGTCAACACGATAGATTCATGCCAATCTCACTGCTTGGCAAGCGTTTCAATATGTTACTAGCGGTAAGGAGATGATTTAAGTAATATGCCGATCACTGATCCCAACGAAACTTTTGACGTCATCTGTGACGTCACATCTTCTTTCGTATATCTAATTCTTAAATTTCTTACCCCGTAGATGATACGCGTTACACGAGTTATTGTGATGTTTTCGAGGTTGTTAATGTGAAACAGAATTCTTCATGGTGTGTTTTACTATTCATAATTAGCATTAGATGAACAAGTTTGAAAAACCGTGTTCTATGGTATGTAATGACATCAAAACACATTACATCTCCAGCACACACGCTGGCATACACACACAGGGATGTATGATGTAGGTAGTTAGCGCCTGGTAAGGCAGCTCCTGCGAATTCCTCTAAATTGTATTGATTAATGTATATGCTAATTGTATTAATTGGTTATCTATATACTGTAAAGTGATTTAGAGAGGCTTATGTTAGCTAGATAGGGCGCTAAATCAAATGTATTTTTATTTATCAGGTTCCGGGCGATGTCACCAGAATTACGCGTAACATGAAATTACTAAGATCATACTTACGAAAAACACATGTGTTACCGCTATTACAAAAAAATAGGGAAGGTAGTTTATTTTTGTTTTGGAAAACATTTCTACTGTGCTTAAAATAAGCAGGAGCAGGAGTTCTGACTCTGTGCACATCACTAAATGCCAATAAAAAATAAGGATAGGCACAACAATACAGGGTAGATAAGGTTAGCGGAAACACAAGATTTTTGTATTTGGCCTTACGATGACATGTATTTCGTAACTATGAATAGGTCAAACCTTTTGCACCAAAACAGACAATTTTTATTGTGAAAGCTACTAAACCCGTATTGTTGAAGAGTTATATTGGTGTAGAACGAAGATCTCGGATTATATAGTAAACGGTCATTTGATAAAAATAATCTGTACTAAATGTGTAAACGAACACAAGCACACCATTTATTTGTAGATAGGATCCAAGTATGACAACGACAGGGTCCTTTGTCGTAAAACTATGTGACGGTAAGGAGACGGTAAGAGGGATACCACACCCCTCTGGTATACAGTGATAACATGCTGCTAGTATATATATACACACACCAAATAAACCCCCCTTACGTAAACGAGACAACGGTACTCGGGACAGATAGCTGATCAGTTTATCACTGAACTATCAGTAAATTATAAACAATACTATCTCCGTACTGGGTGAAAGTCTCCTTGTATGATTCACACTTGAAGCACACTAACCAGTCCTTAAACCATTGATGCATTCTCACTCAGCCTCCAGTTGCAGACACGAGAGTGTGTTTTTCACGCGGGTGTTGTGCGTGCATGTTCCGCTATATTAAAAAGCGCGTGTTTTAGAAATAGAGGCACGTCTACATTAACCCAGCCACTGAATCAGACAGGCAGTGTTTATAACACGGGACTTTAAACCATCTGACGGTAAGTACAGCACAGCGGGCATATCATACAGATAACCCTTTGTAGATCAATGAAATATTTCATTCTAGGAGAACGAATTTATTAGAAAGAATCAACACAGCCAGTGAAACGTCTAATGTTTAACTCTTGTGTAAGTTTTTTTTAATAACTGAGGGTAAATTCCGATGTCGGACCGAACAAAAACTAGGCCAAACACTTATTCTCATAACTTTTGAGAGATAGCATGTTTAGTATAGAGACATCCAGTTGTATTAATCTAATTATCAGAGTTTTCTCTATTTTTTTTATTTGCGAATATTTTACTCTTTTAATCAGCATGATTGTGTGTACACATACCAAGTTATATTTATATCGTGTATGTACGGACAACCCTATATACACATATACATAAATTTATTGTTAAATACATTTGTATAGCGCCCTACCTGGGGATAACACACAATATGTTATTCAACATCAGCTGGATTTTTGGGAGAAGCCTTCCTTACTCAACCACATTTTACTATGTGATTTAGGTGTATTCGTGTTCTGCTCGTTACGTGTCCTTATGTCTATTGGTAGTGGCATGTCACTTTAATACTACAAGATAGAAACCGTAGTACCCAACCAAGTACTTCTATATAATATAGCGTTTATCGAGTCGTATTTATAACATATCTGTAATATACATATATTTCACTACTTGAGATGTTCGTGATCACTAAATTTTAAAATTAAGGTTGATATTTATAACAAGTTCTTATCATTGCGTCATTTCATAAACACTACAGGATTATGCCTATCAAGTGTTTAGTTTTCGCGTTAAGATCCGTGTGAATCTTGTCTACAGTACGATGAAATAGGCAAAGCTACGTGTTATCGCTATGCCACTATCTTACCTACCTATCAAGCACCGGGTATTAGCCAATCAAAAGTTAATATATATCTTATTTATGTTTACTGAACAGTCGAGATAAATTTACAAACATGACCGAAATAAATACTAACGTCTCATTATTAATATATAACGTAGACGAAGTCTGACGTCGAAGAGTTTCTCATGGCTGTGCCGTCATGCCAGCTTTGAAGCGAAAACAGTGAAGTTTTAGTTTGTTTTAAAGTCAGATGCGAGCAGCTAGTACAAGGATTTCGAGAGAAGTTTACAAAATTATTTCGATCGTCTTTTTTTTTTAAATGTGGTTCCAAATTGGCAATTATAGATATACATATGCTTTTTGTACATGTGGTTACTCTTGCCAAGAGTGTAATTACACAGTGATGTCACGTGATGATCTGGACGGGATGTTGTAATAGACTGACTAGTGCTGGTCACGTGTTAATTTAAATTGATAAAACTGAAAGTAGGCCTTTTGAAGTGGAAGCCAAAACGTGCAACTGCATGTATACAATAACCAAAATGCTATCGCCCGACTTAGAATGCTGGTGTTGTTCTACACTCAGTTACCAATAAAACTACACGACCCCATTCTCCTGCATTGCGATAATCTTTTCTATAATAACTTCTGGTTAGCCCTCTTGTTCCCAAGTAAGTTTTGTTCTCTAGATTCTTGAATTGAGATGTTCTCTGCAGACGCCATTGCTGTAAAATACTCACTAAACAATCTACCAGTCATAAAACATAATTCCATTGATATTGAACATTCTGCTGCTTTTCCACACAAGTCACGGTTGGCAGCAATGTCTAAACCGTTAACCACATTTGTACCCCAGTGAGCTAGTGGGTTCTGGTTCGAATTCTGACGATATGGACATCCGTCTTTCTTCTCGTCGTTATGTATACGTGGTCCATGTTTGACAGTCTCAATAAAATACATCAAGTCGAATACAGCTCTCCATAGTTAGAGTGACCTTCTAACGCTTATAAATCATGTCACGTGCAGTGTTCGCGCGTGCGTGCACAACAGACTTATGAACTATTCATAACAGCGTGTCACACATGACACCTCTGTGCTCTGGCGTGCACAAACCGTGTATCACTTTAAGACATTACTGTCATTCACAGAAACATCAGCATGGGCACTTCACAGATTGCACACGGTGCTGTCTGGCGATAAGTGTTCGATTTCACACGTTCCTGCGTGTTTGCACCATACTGGTGTCCGACGTCTAACGATGCATTAAACGGAATATCATTTGTATAAATTATAAAGATTTAAATCGGTTAAAAGGAAGATAATTGATATAATATACAACTTATCCTCTTTACACATTTTTCGACGGGACAGTGAGTCCAAAGGTCCCCCACAGAGTACCTCTGGGCGAAAAAAGTTGGCATCGGGTGGTCATTTAGTGTTTTCATGCGATGGCTGAGAGAAGATTTTTTTTTTTTTTTTAAATCTGGTTATGTATCATTTCGACAACTTTCATTTGATTAAAATACGCGTTTCTTTAATTTGTGATTCTTAAGAAATATCAACATCCTCAACACGCGAGTGTTACAATGCAAGATATGACAGCACAATACAATACATTCAAGAGGATTCAAAGGTTAAGTAAAATCATCTTGATTGTTTAATAAATTAGATAAATTGGACACACCTAGATTTAATAAGGTAAAACATACTGATCTGCTTGCAACCTTTTAGCTACAATCCCCGTTTCCTGCAGCTCAATAACATCCATTCTATGTGTATTCATTATAAGTGGGCGTGACTTCAATAGTTGAATCCACATTGACTGTTCAGTGTAATGGGACAGAGGGGAGGTAACTCCCAGGAAAAAGATCTCTAAATCTGACTCAACTTTGTTTTTTGCACCTATTTGTCCTTTGACATAGAGGAAAATATATCGGTTACCTTAGTGGATGATGCAAATATTGCTCAAGTTTCATAAAAAATATTTCAGTTTGTCAGATAAATTTAACTTAAAATTTGGCCCTGTCATTACTATGATTATACAGATCTGGTGGAAGAGGGGAAAATAGTTGGGATTCCTCTCTCGGCCCTCATTTTCAGTTGCCATGGTTACATCCATGGATATCGTAATGAATTAGTTATGACTAACCGAGTAATGATTATCAGTTATTCAATGTTTATGTTTTAATTAAGAGAGCATGCGATGCTGCTTCACCTACGGTTGGCATCCTCTCAAACCAAATCAGGGTGTTATTGTATTGATTATCTAAAAAATACTTATTGTTTCAACCATGTGCACAGTACGTGTTCTGAAGTATATGCAGATGTGTTCAGTGCATTCAGATCAAGGTAAAAAAACCATCATATTCACCGACACTTCCTTACCGCGGGTTGATTTTTTGCTAACACAAGGCAACGCTGATTGGCGAAACAGAGAGAGAGAAATAGAGTTAAAATGAAAACACTAACGTTAATGTCTACGCTCTTAAATCGATAGCACAACAAGAAATTCAACTCATTGAAAGTAATCAACAACTTTGCATGCAAACCATGAAATTGATAACTGAAATCGGCACCGCACAAAGTTTTAAACTATGGCGGCACAACCAGATTGCATGCAGAAACATGTGGTTATTATAAAGTTCAGTAAAATAGAAAGACAGGATGTAGTACAACAAAATAAATTACCACAGCGAATAATAGCAACACTGCCATTCAAAAATTAACATGTTTACAAAAACAGGTAAGTTATACTACCAGAGGAATGTAAAATGAATCCAGATGCAGACACACATCGGGAGTCACCGCAAAAAGAGAAGGCATTGTGGGATATATTATTACGTCACATGCACGTTGTTGTTGGCGCTACTGTGATCAATACTTTTGGAAAACCACTAGAGCTTTTACGTAAACCCTAGACTTAAAAAAAAATCTACTTTCGTTTCCTAATATGAATTAATACTGCTCCTAATCAGTTATATGTTTCACTTCCGGCAACAATAGAAGACTACTTCCGAACGATTTTAAATGTCATCTTCACGCACAGCTTTGCGTCAAAGAGATTTGCTGATTTGTGCCGTACGCTCTTATAACTTGTGATTGTATATGGTCAAGCTTATCAGACACGCATATTAGTACTTATATTGATGCATGGCCTCCTCTGCCCCATGTTTCCGCGCTATCACAAGGAGACAATACACGAACATATCGCAGCCTCCCAAAATACACACACATTCACTACACGCATGCATCTTGCACGCAGGGGAGGCCGTCCTAAATGACCTTAACTGTTAATAGAACATTAAACGAAATAAAACCAAACCAAACCAAACTGCCCCATGTTATATAAACAAATCTCTCGTCTCAGAAACTATATGTTATCGTAGCTAGTATATTAGATACTCAGTTTCTCCACTACGTGAAACTTCCCTGACGTATGTGTTAACTTAAATTGAATAAATGAGGGAGAAAAACAGAGTATCGGCGAAACAAACAAGGTCCAACAAATGACCACCGGTGCCTTTTCAATTCCGGATGGGGAATAGAGCACCGTCCGACTTGGTGAAAGGGAAGCGTTCTGTCCACTTCGCCACCCGACCACCAAAAATACACCATCAGCTATTTACAAGAAACTAATCGCGTCCGTATACATGGGTAATGTAAGGAATAGGCACATGGCAATATAGGTCGAAAGACCGAATTCTGGCCCAAACTATCTATGTGTGCGTAAAGTATTGATTATGTAATTAACTAAGGTAGGGGTGATGGGAAATGACAAGTAAAAAAAACACTTCGCGTTGAGAGCAGCCCACACTGTATTGCGTTCGCGCGCGATAGTTTGCATACCAAAGTAATCATTTGTTTTCATTTCCTTTCTCAGCCACCGTAGGATTCGTTTCTTTTTTTCATCTGGAATGTATGAAACAGTCTCGATTACTGCAAACCAATCGATTATTTCCGACCAGAGGCAAATTCAAGATAAATCATCGTCTGAAATGAAATGCATTAATGAGCATGCACGATTTCTACATAAAGCTATGTTCTAAGGGGTTGTCATAGCTACTATGATTTTCCTTTTTTTCTTTAACAGAACAATAACAATGACAGATGCAACATGGCAACCCTGGGCAGACAACGTCCTCATCCAGCCCAAAGGAAACGCTGTGTTCCACGCCGCAATATTTGGCCTAGACGGGGCTCTATGGGGCAGGAGTTCGAATGACAATCGGTGCCCGACCCCCCAGGAAGGTGTTGCCCTGGCTTACGTACTCTCCAGTAACGACAAAAGAGAAGCGGCCCTTCAGAACGGAGTTCACTACTGTAACTGTAAATTTAATGTGATATTTGCGGAGAATGGTGAGGTTAAGGCAGTAAAGGGAGCGAAGGAACATTGTCCAGCAGAACTCCTGGTAATCAAGCGATGTAAAATGTGTTTCATTCTAGCTATAGGGCACGGCGAAAGGCGAGGAGATGTGGTAGACTCATTATTTAAAACAGTCAATAGTCTCACAGATATTGGCTATTAAATAACGTTACCATAGCAACATGACGTCATTGAAAAAAGGAGTGTATGAAAGTCTACCCCCATGTCCACAGAACTGTTGATATACGCGAGGGATGTCGAGTTAGTTGTAAACAATTGCTGCGATACGATGTAAAAGGAATGATTGACAGGTCGTCGAGAAATCAACATCTTCATATGTGTAGCCATTGAATGAACACACGTTGATGGGTATTTAATTGACAACTGGCTGAGTTTGTGCTGTATATCAAGGAGTTAATTGCCGGAATTGCAACTAGTGACCAACACACGTTCAGAATACTTCCTCGTGGAGATATAAAGAGAAACAGGATTTTTATGTTCCGTTCTATTTATATTGAATTAACTTGGGTTGTAGTATGACTAACGTGGAACATGCTTAACCGCCTTCATCTATATATGATATAGTATCATCTTGTCAATGTGCGTTATATTATAATGCCACGTTATTTTTTCATCGTTCACGTAACTTATCTATGGTGCTTAAATGATGTTTATTTGTGCTTGCTAATATATTTTGTCAAATTAAAATGAGGTATTTATAACTTAAACAACATAATTTCGTCAAACTCAATCCTAAGCATATTTACTCACTACAACCTGCATGACATAACGCATGACAGATGAAAAACCTGAATGTCATTTTCAACTCTAATGTCAAGCCTTACAACCAACAACAAGTAAACTTGATGTTCTCTTTTAAAACCTACACCTTTCATCTGATGCCTGCCTTACAAGTTATCCATAGCAACCGCAATGTCATACCAAACTTTCAACCCCTAGCAATCTGATATCATGCATAACGACGTACCCTTTGTTACCCAGATACTCAAACTGACAACGAACACCTAGTAACCCTGATATCCACCCTAACAACGTACTCTTTTTAACCCTGATACCAAACCTCGCAAACAACCCCAGGTAACCCTGAATTCCACCCTAGCAACGTTCCCTTCGTAACCCTTATACCAAACATCGCAAACAACCCCTAGTAACCAAGAATTCCACCCTAACAAAGTACTCTTTGTTACCCAGATACTCAACCTAACAACCAACCCCTAGTGACCCTGATATACGCCCTTACAATTTTGAAGTTGTCAACCTCACAACCTACCCATAAAAACTATTATATCTATCCAACGAACCCCTTGTAACCTTTAACCCTGATATCTTCCATTGCATCATACTGGGGCTAATAATCCCGATGTCCACCATACAAACTACCCTATGTAACGCTGATATCCACCTTAAAACATAACATTGTATCGCCGATATCCGTCCTAACAGCCAACCCCTAGTGACCATGATGTCCATCCTTACAGCCTACCCCTAGTGACCCTGATGTCCATCCTTACAACCTACCCCTAGTAACTTTGATGTCCATCCTTACAACCTACTTCTAGTAACCCTGATGTCCATCCTTACAACCTACCCCTAGTTACCCTGATGGCCATCCTTACAACCTTCCCCTAGTAACCCTGATGTCCCTCCTTACAACCTTCCCCTAGTAACCTTGATGTCCATCCTTACAACCTTCCCCTAGTAACCCTGATGTCCATCCTTACAACCTTCCCCTAGTAACCCTGATTTCCATCCTTACATCCTACCCATATTCACTCTGGAGCCTACTTCTATAGTAACCCCAAGCCTACACTTACAATCTACATTTTTTAACCGATAAGTCCACACTTGCAATTCGGTTTGGTTTGTTTGTGTTTTACGTCCGATTAGCAACTATGGTCATTCAAGGACGTGCCAGGTTTTTGTGGTTGAGGAAAGCCGGAGTTCCAGGAGAAAAATAACCGACCAACGACCATTACCTGGGCCCGCGGTGGCCAAGTAACTGACATTCTGCTTCCACAAGCCCTCCACCACTAGGTCGCGGGTTCGAGGCCTACGTGGGGCAGTCGTCACACTTGCAACTTATTCCTTGTCGCTTTGATGTCTACCCTTACTACCTTCCCCTAGTAACCCTGATGTCTACCCTTACTACCTACCCCTAGTAACCCTGATGTCTACCCTTACTACCTACCCCTAGTAACGCTGATGTCTACCCTTACTACCTACCCCTAGTAACGCTGATGTCTACCCTTACTACCTACCCCTAGTAACGCTGATGT
>JAULCA010433545.1:0-23518 GCA_032360845.1 Crassadoma gigantea
GCGAAATACACATCAAAATAAGTGATAATAAAAGAATTGAAATACATAGTTTATATAGCAGGAAAAACGGTGCATCATGGAAACATGATAATAACCGAAAAGTGACATTAAGCGAAGTGGCATTAAGTGAAATGTACTGTATATACTTTACATCTCCAGCACACAGGCAGGCAAACGCACATTGGGATAAAAGCCAGGTGGTATAGGACTATAGCAGTTAGCGCCGGATAAGGCAGCTCCCAGTGGCGAATCTATAGACACTCGGGGTTGGGGTCCAAATTTCCCGGGGGGGGGGGGGGATCCAAGTGGGGGAAAATCGAGGAAAATAGTGAAAACACATGATTTTTAAAGAAAAAGGGGGTGGGGGTTCCTAAAGCTGGAAAAAACCCTTTTGATCCTCCTATGGCTCCTGCAAATTCCTCAAAATTTTATTTAAGGATTAATTTGTATATATTTTTCATGTTATAGAGCTATAACAAAACAAAAAAAACCCCAAAAAAACGGAGTGTCCTCCTCATAATTAAATCTACTATACAAAATCCATGGGGAATTTTTTTGATGGATTCGTTTTTCCTAGAAATTATCATAGTTAAGCCGCTGTATCAGCCAATCAAAAGCGACGTCACAAACCGGCGACGACATTTAATCTTTTACGTTATGGGCGGATAACAATAATAAAAGTGACATCTTAGACCACGGACTTATATAATTCCGTGCTTTTACTACACACTAAAATTGCTCTGTATATATTGTATGATTTGTCATGCAAACCGTTGCTCATAATTGTATTGATGTTCAGTGCAGTTTACATGACGTCGAGAACGGAATCATGACGTTACGTTACCGGCACAATAAAAATGGTTCTATATCGTTCGGAACATCTACACTGGATAACTATATTATCCGGTTGGTATTGGCGTCGCATCACACAGGGGACATATAATTTCACCCTAGTTCCAAACCGTCAAACGGTTGAAATTATATTTATATCAGCTGACGATCTGAAACGTTACGTCATTTCAATATATTTACCATCGTATGAAATTGTCATTAAATGAACCGACCACATTCAGATATCATTCTTTAATCACCATAGTGACGTCGTTAATTGTTTCGTTATCAAAAACTTTGACCCTCCCTTTGCAGATGGATGTTCTATTAATTGACCACGTATATATACGAAAAAACATAATGTAAACTAAATGCTGAATAATATAAGTATATTAAATCATAAAGCATCAATTTGAATTTTCTATTTACAAGGTAATATAAATATTGAACTGATTTCAGTTAGCGTTAATAAGCAACGAGAATACCAACTTGATAGAGGCGAATTCAATAGCAGGCCTTAATGAATTTGCCTTTGTCCAGATGGCATTCATATGCTTATGAATATTTGCTGAGAACTACTTTAATTTTTAGTATACCTTCATACCGAACTAAGGTCCTGGTTAACGGTATACATATGCGTTATAAAGAAAATTTGCTTATTATCTAAACTGTTGTATTCGCAATGCCACTGTCAATGATTTTTTTTCCGGATAGTAGTGCAAGAAGTCATGCAATCATTTGCATTTATAACCTCGACAAAGCGTTGGTTCTGATCCGAATTCTCCATCGGCTCGATCGGTTAGGATTTCCCTTATAGATCCCCGGGCCATTTACATATAATAGGTCACTAGTTTGTCTTATGCTCTGTTTGCCCGTAAAAAATAAATACATTGCGCATCTTGTGTCCGATAACTTGTAACTTTGCACCGACAATATTTACATTTGTACAACATCATTCCTCCACCATGAGCCAGTGTCTCACGTGATTGGTTGCCCAGGCTAATAATAGACCGCACAACAGCAGTGGGCGGGATATCCGTCAATCAATAGCGTGACCCAATTTGTGTTGACGATGCACTATCTCGCATATAGTCCGCCGCTATTTATAGTCGTAGGAAGCTATGAATGTGGTCCGATAAAAGCATGGGAATTTAGGCGATACGGACTTCAAACTGTCGATTTAACACCGGTAAGTAGATAATTAAATGACTTTTTAGCTGCTTACGAACATATCTGAAACAATTATGATGGCATATAACGGAGATTTTGCTTACAAAAATGTGCTTCAACAACCATAATGGCGGCAACTTTGCACGTTTTCCATCGCGCATTCACCAGTGAGCATGGAGGCGTGGCTTCACTTGTAGAGTATTCGCTCCGGCGATATCAATACGCAAGCAATTCATGAGCAGACGACACGTAAAAAATGTGGTATAGACGCCTATTGTATTTTTTGGTTAAATGAACTATCACGGGTTTTAAATAAGTTAAAACTTAATCGGGGTCTATATGTATACCGATATTACAGCACAACTTCAGTTTTAACGACATACATTAACGAATGCGGTGTTGTCGGCGACACGTTTGTCTTCAATATAAAGATTTAGTTTTGAAGAAATTAAATAAATAATTTATTTTATCGTATTAAAATATAACATGTCATTGTAAGTTCAAGATTGGAATTCAAAGCTTACGTTTTTATATTCGAAAATATTGGTATTTATACCAATGTGCCAAATATTAATTGTTTTGCTAGTTTTGACTGGTCTATGCATTATTAACCAAGCCAACGGCAATAGTAAGTTATTTTTAGTTTTAGATAGAAATGCATCCATCTTTTGGCGATTTCTATATTTTTTTTGAGAAAAACTCCTTTTAGACTAAACAACAACGAAGCAATCTTCAGGGATATACTAATATATATATATGTTCGATTATGTTCCCTGATATTTCAGATTGACCATTGTTCATTTGACACGCCCACACATCTTTAAATTTTACTGTTCGGTTGGTTTTATTTAATGTATACTATACGTTTTTTCCAAAACTGTGGAATTCGGCTTTCTTACGTTATGTTGTTGTACCCATGAACTCGATTTAATGTTTAGAACGATAGAATATGCCAAACGAGTGACGGTAGTGTTGCCCTTTGACAGTATGTAAATACCATTCTATATCAATTTGACTGTCATACATTTACTATCACATGTTTATTGTTACCATGGTTTATTGATGAACTTTCTGTTGATCACCACTATTGGTATTGATGGAGATAAGTAATTAAGTATACATACGATATATGTAGAGGCTTCCCGACCAAGTGTTGCACAACATTAGGTTAGCACATTATATCTTTAAAATTTAAGTGATCAAACTTATGAACATGTTTGTTTACTTGTAAGCAACTCAGATCATTATGGGTTGTTTGTAGTCTAAACTATAGCAATCGGTTACGTTTTTTTAGGAAAATGTCAGCTTCCGGTTTTCGCCAGGGATTAAGATAAATGCATGATAGTTTGACCATTAACAACCTTGATCTCGAGATCACTACTGCTACTTTAATATGAACCAGACTTGGTACAAATATTCCTTTGGCGGCCCATTCGGCCTTGAGTTAATTATTAAAGCAATTGAAATCAAAGATGGCTGCCGAAAGTTCTGATTGGTTAATAATGAAAAATCTATATATTATTAACGCTTTTTGTCTAAAAGTTTATCTTTGACTATGAAAAAGAGTAAGACAACAGAAAAACTTTTCTCAAATAAAATTTTATTAGGAAAACATTCAACTTCCGGTTTTTGTTACGGATCAAATTTGAATATGCAATAATTTAACAGTTGTCTTCAACAATCTTTTTCTTCAGTTCTGTCAGTCGAATATGATCATTACTTGGTACAATTCCCCTAACGGTCCTTTCGAACTTATTATATTTACCAAAGCAATTTAACATCCAGGAGGGCCGCAACGAGGCTTTCGTCGGTCAGTCATGGAAAAGCTATACGATAAGATACAAAGGGATATATAATAGACGCAGTTATTGTTATGCCTCTATATCCATATCAATAATTATACATAAAATGCAAATTAATATTCACTTACGGTAATGGATTTGAAGCTAGCAAGATGGTAAGATTTTAGTTCCAAGCATTTCCAATAGTTGTCCAAATTAATTTCGAAGTCTTTAATGGTTGTTGCCTGTACAACCGAATCCGGTAGGCTGTTCCATATATCGACAATTCTGAGTATTGTTTCTCTAGTTTTTGTGAATTGCCTCTCGTTCTGGCTCCTATATGATGGTCAAATATCCCAGTGGTAACTTTATTATCATGAAAATTATTCATAATTTTGTAAACGTTTATTTGATCTCTTCTCAGTTTTCTATATGCGAGTGTTGGAATCCCAGCTTCTTCAGACGGTCAATATATGTTAGATTTTTGAGACCAGGGATTAGCTTCGTCGACATTCTTTGCACTCTCTTGATTGATTCAATGTCTTTCACCTTGTATGGGTTGGGTTCCACACACTTGCGGCGTATCCCAAATGCAGGCGGACTGATGCCTTAAATAGTTATATAAAAGTTGTATTATCCAAGTATACGAAAAATCTTCGAATTAGGGCGACAATACTGTTTGTTTTACTAAGCGCTTGCTTATGTGTGATGGAAAGTTCTAGTCCTTATCAACTAAAGCTCCTATGTCCTTCTCGGATGTAATGTTCTCTAATCTCACTTTACCTTCTGTTCCTGCCAAGTGATAATTTCTTTTTCTGTTCCCATTCCCTTTATTGTTAAAACTCTACACTTAAGAGGATGGAATCTTAACAGCCAGGATTTGGACCATTCCTGTAAATTATCCAAGTCATGTTGCACTATTACTCTCTGCTTTCTTCGGTAAAGGAATTTTTCGACCTAGTTGACGATTTTGTTCTTAATTCCATAGCTTCGTAGTTTTGCAAGTAGTCTGCGGTGGGGAACCGTGTCAAAGGGATTGGTAAAGTCCATGTAGATGGCATCGATTTCACCACCGTTATCTGTTGCATTGGTCCAATCTTCAAGCACCATCAGCAGTTGAAGTCCGGTTGATCTTTTGGCAATAAATCCAAATTGTTTCTTTCTTAAAAAGTTATCATTTTCCATATGACTAACGATAGCATTCCGCAGTGTCTTTTTCCATTGTTTTTCCAACTGTGCTGGTGAGGCTTACCGATCGGTAATTTCCCGGATCCGACTTTGGTATTTTCTTGAATATAGCTGTTATATTGGCCTCCTTCCAAGCAGATGGTACTACGCTCTCTTTTAAAAATTGGTTAAAGATTATACTTAATGGTTTACTTAAAGTTGAATATAATTCCTTCATAGCCTTAGGGTGCATTTTATCTGGTCCTTGGGATTTACTAATATCCAGCGTTGAAAGTAGTTTTCATATGCTTTCCTCCGTACATATAGGGTCTTCAAATAGCTGAGTTACAAATTTATTTTACATATTTGGTATGCCCCCTGTAGATTCCTGTGTAAAAGCACCACTGAAAAAAACTTGCTTAAACATCGGCTTTATATTTATAGCTTGTTGCAACTTGGGACGTGCCTACACGGAGCCATTTCAGATCCGAAATTCTGTTTTAAATTTCCGTTTTGAGTTTACACACTTCCAGAATTATTTTAATAACTTCTGCAGTGTTCTTTTCCATTTCACGACGTGCTTTCCTTAGCATAGACTTCAATTGATTTCCTAGCTTTGTATATTCTGTGTACATGGCTTCGATCTTGTTTCCATATACCTCTTTGTTCTTTTATTGATTTTCCTCCTCGTACCTTCGTCCACAGGAGTAAACTTTCTGTCTTTCATCTCTGGTGACCTATTTTTTTTAAATTAATGGTACATATTTACTGACACTTGACTAGAATATGTCTGCAAATTGTTTATACATATCAGCAGCATCACCTGTCAATACCTTGTCCCATTTAACTTTCTCCTGTTCTTTTGTTTGTTGTAATTTCTGCACGGTACTTGACTAACTGGATACTTGCTACAGCATATGTATTCAAATGAAAATAGAAGGTGGTCACTATGACCAAGATGCTGACTGTGAATTCCAATCAATTTTTGGGAGGTTAAAATCTCTTAAAGATATTTTTCTTCTGGGAATTTGGGCATTCAAAGATACCACCCATTAATAGCCAATAGTCATTTTTTTTAAACTTAATCTTGTACCCATATTAATCGATACTGCCTTGAGCCTTTTCTTACATATATTGCTACACATCTGTGACGTGTGTCAGCATTATCATTTATGAATATATAATAGCCATCTATAAAGAATTTATTTTTGTTTGGGAGAATTTATTATTTTTAGGATATACTTCTGTTAATCTAACCACGTGACGTGTATATTTTTCGGTGTTAATTACTCTTGATTTCAGCTCATCCAGTTTGTTCATTAAGATATCCGCATTGCTATACAAACAAGACAGATTTATTTTTTATCATTTGGGGTTACACGTTCGGTCCTTCATTGGCCGCCACTCGGACGATCCTTCTGTTCCATGGCGGACCTCTGGCTAGGTGCACGTACTCCTCCGATTTCTCATTGGTGGTTTTCGCTTTGGCTTCCTCCTTTTGTGATTTTTCAATGTGTTGCTCAGTCTTTATTAAGTAATTAGTAATCCGGACTTCCTTATATATTTTTTCTTTTCGGAGTTCTTTGATGTTCTTGAAAAGAACCTTTTAAACTTCTGCGGATGCAAAGAAGGTCTGCCAGATATTTTATCATCCTCCTGTTTGATCTTTGGGATTCCCCCAGTCGGGTTATTTTTTATGTTATGCCTTCTTCGATCTTCTGTATCAGTTTTTCGTTTGTCCGTTTAAGGGTCTTGCCGTCTGCATCGTTCTGTTCTTTAAAACCATAAATAACTATGTTGTTCTTCCTCTTTTTCCTCTCGTTAAACTCGCCTATCATTTCTTGACTTTCTGTGTTTGATCTTTTTGTATTGTCTTGATTTTCTTGTACACCAGGTTTATCTGATGATTGTGCTGCAATTTCAAGCTCCTCCTTCACTTTGTTTTTGTGTTTCATATTTTATGAAGCAAATGTGGCATGTTTATGGCGTTGTCCGTACAAAAGGGCTACCCTATTTAAAAAAAAATACTTTGGCTTCCGTGATACGTTCTATTAATACCTTTACTATTAATTACGCCAGCAGCTCACTTGGACTTTATGAAAAGTCGCATGTTTTCCGTATGATAACCTTTGCTGAAATGCCGATATGTGTTGAACTACAAACGATTTCTGCAGAACGATAACGCATTTCGTCATGGTATTTGTAGGATAGTTTGATAGGATAGAGGGCTGAGCTACCAAGCTTGTTTTCATTAATTACAATGGCATACCTTGGAGATCATCACGGTATATGTATGAGTAAAGTACGACTTCTTCCGAACCATAATGCTTAGATTATCAATACGAAATTCTAAAGGAATGTCTTAAAATTCTCCGTATAATCACGTGGCTAAGAATATTTACATTTGTCCCGTAGTTTGCTAGAATAGAAGTTTTTACAAGCTTGGTCAACTGAATAACGTTTCCCAACATTAACGCTTACGCGTGTCAAATACGGTAAGAAGTTCAGGGTACTTCTCCGACTGAACCATAACTCCTGGAGTCGTAAGATCAATAAAGGCAGATATTTCAAACATTGAAATCAAATAGTTCACTGTTGATGTCATTGAACGATTGTTGGTTCTCTTCTAATTTTCTATCAAGCTCATATTTATAATATTCTTCTTATTTTATTATCAAAAGTGTTACAGAAATTGTAGGTTGTCTTTATCTGTGTAAAATTTTCGAAGTAAATACATTTCATCACATAATTGATATCGCGCGAGTGCTACAGGCAATTTGGCATTTTTTATCTGGTTTTACATCTCCTCATTTTCTGTGTACATGTCGCTTCGAATGCACTGGTAAGGGATATGAATCACAAACTAATAACCATTTCCTTCGAATTTTATCAGACTCGATAAAACTCATCTCATAAATAAATAAAGAAATTTGTAAAATGGGAAATCGTTCCAGATCCTATATGTATAGTGGGGAAAAAATCAATAAAAATTAACAGTTAATACGAGATAAGGAAGCGCCTGTTTTACAAATTCGTAGTTCATTGTTTTATTGCATGATTTGGCCGTGCCGTCCATGTAAGGACCCGTTAGACGCATATAGGGCGAAATGGAAAACAAATCTTTGACCAAAGTTTTCGAATCATGATAGATAGATGGAAATACAGTAAATTTGGTTGCATGTTGCGGAAAGGATACAAGCATATCTATAAACATTGAACACCAATTTTATTACATGAATTTTTACTAAAATCCGACTAGCAGCTTCCCAGAAAATAGTCGAACAGTCTCAAAATAGCGGCGGATGAGAATCTAATTTTTTTACAACTCGTACCAATTATGATTCCTTAACAAACAAAATCGTGATTTGTGTGTTTTTTGTGTAAAAATTCCTGTGTTCGACTGTTGAAAACCAGCTTTCTTACCCTCCGTATACCTAGAGATTATTTCACGCCGCATCAGTCCCCGAAGTTGGCCGCTATCTTTGATCTAGGATTTATTTCAACACAATTCACATGGAATATATAATAGATGATCATGTGTTGTAGCAAGTGATGTAAATTTTTAAGTGTTAAAAGGCCCGCCCACATTGTTGTATTTCTAAATATTGCTTCGGAACACTTCAGACATGGATTTCATTCTTTTGATAATAATTAACTCGGATAAGTCCTAAATGACCGGACGGAATCGTCGACATGATACTTTAGTGAGAAAGCACCATTAAGTGGGCATCATATCCGCGCTATCACAAGGGGGCAAATATACCAACATACCATGTCTCCAGCACACACATGCACGCATACACACTATACATGGAGACACGTCCTTAAATGACCTTAGCTTTTAATGTTAAATAAAATAAAACCAAGCCAAAATGAAAGAGATTACTGTGTAAAGACTACTTTGGATTTCTCAATATTATGACTTCATACAAGTAATCATTCACGGTATATTGATGTTACACATCTGAAATATGTTGATTTAAAACAAATATGTTGTACCATTACCGTCCTAACAAGCATGATGTACCTAAGCGCACTATTTTGCTTTATTTCAGACCTGTTTACCGACATCAATATGGCCTCAAGTTCATGTGCAGACGCGGAAAAGTCAGGCATAGCTGCTAGACTATGGGCTGCGGCGAAAAACACAGTGAATATGCTGACAAATGTAGCAGTTGATGAAACATCGTTTAGACCAATAGAAAACATGTGGGACAAGTCGCCACATGATGAAAAGAACGAAGAAATGGAGACGATGGACATGGGATTGAAAATTGATTCCGTCTTCACGCTGCCATTGGACACGTATTTGAAACAACATGAAGAAGAATATATTTCGCAACCAATCGAACAGATACTCAAGGTCGAACAGCAGGCTAAATCTCGTGCAGCTCTATGCAAACCATGTTCAGTTGTTTTGCAAAAAATTGATCATGACCTTGCCGGAAGACATCGGGTATTTTACCGGCAATGGAAGAGACGTTTTGATAAGTGTGGATATTCTTGTCGATACAAATTCATAAGTAATAGGTTAAGACCTCAGCCAAAGACCCCAACGAAGACCAGGAAGCAGTATACCCACAAACAGAGTGTAATGAAATCAGACAGCATGAATCGGTCTTGCTTGGGAAACGCACAGCGAAGCGATGGGAGGGATGATACACCGTATAAAGCGAACGTTGTTGATGTCAAACAATTTTCAAATAAAAAAATAATGCCGCTACGGGATATTTTGCACAAGAAATCTCTCTCTAAGAGAGAAAAATTACGCTATCAGTACCTCAACCAGATGCCTTCAAGACATAAAGATAATTCAACCAAGTTAAACATCATGCGTGATCAATTTATCCATGCACAAATGAAAACGTCATCCGATCAAGCTAACCATTTGTCTGAAGATTATCGGACACGAGCAGGAAAGAAAAATGAAACTACAACACCGGGAAAGCAATGTACAAAAGACACTATATATACTCTGAAGAAAATGAAAGTGAAAAAAGAACCAGAGTTAAAACTACAAAACCCGGCTTCTGATGTGAATCCGGCGACGTTTAAACAAATTAAAGTGAAGGTCGAGCCGAAGTATGAAGAAAATGAGTACAGTGATTCAACAGAGAATTCAAAGCATTCACACATTCATAAAGATGGAAGTCATCTAGACATCGATCTTAAACTGAAGACTGAGCCTGGATTAGTGTCACTTTTAAAAAGGCGACAAGATGTTACTGCGTTAGAAGACACAATAAAATATTCCACGCTGAAAGGAATTCTCGGCACTACAGCTGCACCACAATCGAAGGAAGTTGTCGATCTCAGAGAAAAACACTCACCAACCAAATCAAGAACAAAGGCTTCAAAGTCAAAATCTAAGTCTACCGCACCAGCCAAATTAACCATTAATGCACCAAAGGCATCCGTGTCTTTTGCTCCGTACAAGAGTAAGATGCCAGTCAATTTGAAGCCTACAGCTGAGAGCAAAACATTAAAGACTTCATCAACTGCACAAGGAAATCAGAACCTTGAAAACCGATCTAACACTGTGCCTTTGGTCCAAAATGCTCCACTCCTCTTGACAAATACAAACCAGGTATCATCACCTCAAGTGCCGCTTCAATATGTTCTAACAGGTGTAAACGCAACAGGTACACAAAATTCATCGCAAGTGATCCTGGCTGGTTCAAACTCAAGTCCAGCACGATTAGTTTTGACTGGTCTAAACGCACCTCTAGGCGCTCAAAATCCAACACATGTGGTTCTGACTGGTGCTAATGCAACAGGTTCCCAGAATCAAACGGTGGTGTTAACCAATCCAAATCAGTTGACCTCTACAACTCCATCACAAATTGTTTTGACGAATGCAAATCGACCACCGACAAGCCAATGCTCACAGTTGATTTTAGCAAATGGTAACACAAGTGGACCACCACGATTCCTTTTGGCAAACACAAATCAAAACCTGCCTGTAACTCAGAGCGCCCAGCAAATTGTTTTGACCAATGCAAATCAAGCCGTTCCCAACCAGGGTCAGCAACAGATAGTTTATGCCAACATGTATACAAATCCAAACCAGACGAATGTTGCACAAACGGGACAGCTTGTACTGAACAAAATAGTGCAACAACTTCAGCAACAGACAAATGTATTGAACATCCCATCTTCACCACAGATTCAACCACAAACAATTACCGGGGCTCAAATCAGAAGTATTGTTCCTTCTGTACAAGAATCCGCTATCGGACAGTCTACGATCACTGCGATACAGCAGCCCGTTCCTGTGATACAAACGTCCAGTGTCTTGCCAAGCACAATGAACTTTCCCCCTGGTACCTTGTTTTTGAAACAAAACTGTCTTCCTGAACAAATCCCCCAATCAGGACTACAGGCACTGACTAAATTAATGGCAGAAAAACAAAACAAACAGGCACATACAGTTGTAAATATTGGCCCGAAAGGCCCGGAAAATATGGATTTCCAACCAACTTTGCCAGTTCAAGGAAAAACTGTTACTATTGGAAATCAAAAATATATACTTGTTCCCACGGTTTCCCAAGGTTCTCCTGCCCAGACTTCGCTAAATGCAGGCGTAAGTGATAACTCTGACAATCTTCTGTATGATGGATTTTCAAAGTTATCTGTTGCGAAGAAAATGAAATTGCTACTGGAAAGGAGTGAAGACAGTAAAAACCAAGAACAGGCATTACTTAGCCAGTCGATTAATTCGACGTCCAGTAAAACAGCCCTGCTTACATCAATACCTTCAGAAGCTAAGCCAGTTAAGTCTCCGGCAGTAGATACAGCTTCAGTCATCAAAGAGGCTAAACAAATCCTCCCAACAGATTCTCCTGAAAAGTCCCTTTCAAATAAGCAGACGAATACTGATGATGTTATTTTCATTGATGATACCGATATTGTTCCAGTAGATGTAGTGCAAAAGAATGTGACATATCCACGAAAACGAAACCCGCGAAAATCCAAACCACAACCTCGTTTAGATTATGACGAGTTCTTGAAAAAACAGCGGAAGTCTAAGCAAAATTGGAAGCAAATTTATTCAAGCGATGAAAATGAAAGTACCGACAATGAAGATGATATCGAGACTGTAGATATTGAACCTGAAATGGCTGGTAAAGGCATGCTGATTCCGAAAACACCAACTATGCCACCAGGTTTGTATCAGTGGCCGGATGGTGCAACTATTGACGAGAAGAGCATTACACTTCCACCAAGTTTATTACAAGACATGAATATTCCTACTCCGAATGATAATACCGAGTGAATAAGTTCTCATTCAAACACGATCTTGTTTTAATGGACGGTTTTGTTGATTAGCCTTATATTGAGAAAATCGTGTTGAGTACACAGAAGTTCGATGGTGAAATATTACTCGGTAACATCCAGATACGTTTCAAGTTACTGTCAGCAGTTGTATTTGTTGATTGACAGTATAAATAAATCTGAATTACGCCCCCTTCCATCATAAATGGTTGTTTAGAGAAGGTGTAGTTTCCGCTCATTTAAGCTTTATTGTAAACGTTCTAGCAGCCATTTTTATGGATAGGTTTTAAAGAAACTTCATAAGTATGTTTACTTGTTGACAAATTTGGTTGGTTAAAGATCAAGATCACTGCTACTGAAATTAGAATTCTTTCGTTGCAGTCCTTGTGATCATTACGTGACGAGACTTTGATATATATTTTTTTGCCATACATTGCACAATTTCGAATATGGGCATGGAATTCATTTGTCAAGGTCAATATAACTAAAATATTGGTAGTATTGTTTTTAAGTCACTATAGACAAAGTCACGTCTGAACTTTTTCAACCGTCTTTTCTTCCTCGTCCGTCTGTAAACATTTTTTTTTTCAACTTATTTAAAATTACACAGCCGGCTTTTTATCACGATCACAGTTGCGAGCTCGCTATGAGGACGTTTCATACTTTGATTTAACTTAAGATTTACATGGCGGGTGCCGTCGATGAAACAGAAGACGTCTACCTTCCCTGCATATCTGGTCTTACTTTAGTATATTTTGCTCGCGGGTTCCCATGTGATTCTTTCAATATATCATATTTTGCCCTAGTATTATCGATTTTGAATTATTTACAGTTTTGATGTTTTTGTGATTTATTTTGATCATGTCTTCTGTATTATTCTTGACGATAGTTATCAAAGAAGGCAATGACTGAGGCATAATTACATTTCCACACATTTATAGTATTTCAATTACTCTATAGATACCGTCTTAATTGCAATTTCTATTGGAGTGGGGCAACAGGAAGCCATTAATGGCTCCTAGAAATTTGTACGTTTTCAGGAAAAGTTTAACATCTGCCGAACCAACAAAATGCTAGAATCAGATCATTTTCATTAATACAAATTGGAAGTTTGACGCGAATCGGAAGTGTCAAATAATAATTTCATGATAATGTTAGGCCTACTTGGGATATCTTATAGTATAGTTTCCATAGAAACAATTTAGTTTCCATAGAAACAAAGCTTTAGGACGTTTGAAAATGGCTCTTGTGATAAGACCTTATTTATGTTATCAATGTAGATAAACTTATAAACAAAAACTTGCTTTGTTTCTGTGTTTTGCTTAATTAAAGGGTAAATCGCTTCCTTTATGGTATCAAGTACATTGAACAATGGAACTTAAATTGTGTAACTCTGATTAATTGTTCGTATGGTTGTTTCGTACCTATTTATATGGCTTTTAAAGACTGTTTTAATATAACATTTTAGCGTTGGTCACAAATGAAACCTTTTAGCATACAATTGTTCTATTAATAATATACATTTTGTTTTGTATAGCGCCCAATCAATTTATTGGAAAAAAACACACAATCATTGATTTACATAAATGCATCTGTGACTACAACAAAATTCGTTTGGATTTATGTATGACAATAATATTCAGGTAATTCACAGTAAAAATGTGTTTTGAATAACTGTATTTTTCAGCTGATTAATTGGACTTTAAAAGTCTTAGAAAAGGTATGGTAACACAAGTTCTGGGTGATTTTCCTCGATGGGTGTTTTCTCAAGAGATGTGCCTCGATTTCGTACAAAGTCAGTGATGGCGTCACTCTACTGTAAGCCATTGCATGAATTGAAGAACACGTGATGAATAGTCTCTTTTTCCCTTCACGCGTAACGAGAGAGGAAGCTTAAGTTTGCATACTGTAGAGGTCCTCAAACGAGAACTTGTGAACGCATACTCTATGAACACCTGTCTGGTTTAAATGTCACGAATGTGCAGATCAGTGTCTCGAAAGCGTCTGCAATTTTGGACGAGCGGATGCTATCAATATTCATGTTTTGAATTTAACGTAGTTCAGAACTGGCGATTGTTAGAGTAATAAAAATAGAAAAAATGTGAATTTGCAAACTAATGGTTTAAGGTAGGCAACTGCATTATGAGCTGATGACTACAAATCATTTTGAGTTTAAGCCACCATCAACAGAACATCCATGTCTTCACTCAGTTGAAAATGTTCATATCCAGTTTATATGGCTACCGGCCACTTCTCGCTGGAAAGCGTCAATGTAAAGGTTCTCACTTCGGGTTCGTAATTACGCTATCGCGTCATATAGTTTTAACTCACAATAAAAGTTCCCTTAAATGATAATACGACCAGGCATTAAGACTGATCCACATTTACTCTGATCACTTAGCATGCATTCGAGATACATAGTCAAACAAAACAAAACAATAATAAAAACTTCAATTTAATATTTTTTCAGTTATATTTGATTTACAGTGCCTTTCGTTAACTGCGATTTAGTCTGTTTGCATGTGTTTTACCAGTTTAATTTTATCGTTATAACTGGATCTTTTTAAAGTAAACAAAATAAGATATTTTACGTCATTTTTTAAATAATAATCTATGCACGTTAGTTGCCGTATATATTAGCAAGGTTGTCAACGTGTATCTGTGTGAGCAATGTTTCATCTTCTCCCTTTATAACATTTTCAGGTTATAACGCATCATTTTATTAACTTTGATTGCAAAATGAAATACGGAAATAGCTATATCAACATTTCAAATCCAATCTGGGTAATTGTATGCCACTTCATTTCATTTCTCAAAGTCTTTTTGATATGGACGTAGAAACCAACCAAATACCTAAATAAATTAATATGGAAGCAGTTTCACATATTTTATTTCAATGAGATAAAATACAGAAGGACAATTTCTGAATGATCATGTACATGTAAAAAATCAAACAAATGAAAATATTCATAATAGTACATTGTAACGTCTAGTAGCATATTTCTTATCATTCAAACATTGGAAATTATGAAGAAATTAGCAAGAAGAAGAATCCTGAACATAAACACTTGTCATATTTCTGCAGTCTGAAGCCACTTCTTCAGCACATATATGGATGTAATTCCCTGGAACCGGACGTACAGAGCAGAATACAAATTTTTGCCACGTTTGTTTACAAACACCATATCTTTCACACATCTCTTGGAATACTTTAGATGCGCTGAGGTTGGATTGTATAGCTGCATTTATAAATAGAAAGGTTTCAAAGTGTAGTTTCATGCTTTCAAGAACAGGTAGTGGTCGACTAGCGTTTCGTATGTAGATAAGGTCATACCCCCAATAACAGTCTTTGTTTGGTAGAATAAAATCGGCAATAAATTTTATTAGTTTAGACATACTGTTAAATATTTCACCTTCCAACTGTCGGAAGATTCTACAAGGAGCCATTGTCTGTATAACGTTGGTTCGAATAGTTCGCTCGTATTCTCCCAGCTCCTCAGACAAACACAATGGAACAGAAGTGTAATTATTCCTGTCCAGCACTCCACTCCCTATCAGATCCATTCGGATTCCCCAATAACAGCTACTTACGTTGGTTGTCAGGTTAACAGCTATATATTGAAGCAAATCAAACGTCGAGTTGAATATGTTAGGTAAACTGGTGTTATGGTAGATATCATGAATCTTTGTGATTATTTTGATGGGTTCTTTTTTGTCAGCGATATCAGTTTTGAGCACATCCAACGTTGCATGGAAAAGTTCCCTTCGTCTAATAATGCTCTTTGCTTTATCCAAGTTCCTTTCAATGAATGATGTGAAGTTCTGCAGGTGTGAATTAATATTACGCGTATATCTGTATTTGATGTTCTTAGTGTTGTTTAGTTTTTGCAAATCAAGGTGAAATGATGGAAATTCTTTTTGAAAGGGAGCAACAAGTGATTGCAATGGGTTCACAATATGTTCTATATACTTTAATTTGAAAAGTTCGATTTGTCTTTTATTCTTTTCCAGTTCATCTATAGCATGCTCTAGACTCATTTTGTGTTGTCTGAGCTTGTCTCGAACATTCCTTTCTTCTGTTATCTGTGTGTATATTTCAACCGCAGAAAGCAATATGCCGGCAACAGAAGCTAAACTAGAAAAAACCATTGTAGTTTTTGATATAACATCTGTCACCACTAACTTATACAAAACCAGAAATTCAAAACCAGATGCAATTAGTCCTATAACATAATATTCCGATGTATGTTGAAGCCATTCGTTGTAATGTGTGAGGAAAATGTTCGTGTCAGGTTCAGACAATTTAGTACAGTTTGAAATATCCGTTATGTTATTTAACGTGTTCATTAGAAATATCAAACGTCTGTATTTTTCTTGTATTGACCCGAGTTGTAATGTCAGATTTGTCCAGCCGATTTCGTCCATTTCCTTTTTTACTTCCGAACGCAGCTTTTCTGATTTTGGCACCAGCCTTTTTGTGATTTCATCTCTGAAACAGACAAGCATGTAGTGCACAATATGGCATAACCATTAAACATATTATCAGAATTATTCACAAACAATATCGTAATAACCAGACTGGCGATGTCGTGTACAACGCGGACGATGAAAAACTTGTATGCTGTATTTGTTCATCCTAGAGATGCCATGTTCCTCAGAGCAAACCCTCTCCTAGAACGAACATGATAAATTTATATTTATACAAGTATTCGTGTTCCCTTGTAAAAAAAGGCAATGCATAGTTTTGTGGAAACAAACATCTAGATTGGTATGTTAACTGTTTTTTATTGACATATCAGTTATCAAAACTTAATCGATTGCGTGAGGCAATGAGATGTCTTATTTTGGCATTATGTGTTTAATTCAATCCGATCCGAAACGATGTTATTTCGACGAGACATGCTAATACAAGTAGTGCATCCTGTTTCAAATTTGGACTTTTAAACTGAGCCTTTAATTTGAATTGGATGTCACGTCATGATTTCTTACCGATTACTCAAACAATTTGGTAGGAAAGGCCGATAAAAGTTCCTAATGGTTGATAAGCTAAGTTAACAACGACATTTAAAAAACGCCAGGCGATACAATATTGAACGCAATTCACTCCCTGGTCAAGATTTAGAAAAATATTAACTATACATCATCACACTGTATTTGCTCATCGCGGACAAGTGAATAAAATCGAGATGACACCCCAGGCGGACTTCCGATTTTATCTACGTGCAAGCAATGAGAAAATTGTTCGAACGACAAACGTTAAATCACTATATGATCAACTATTTATCATCTATATACTACCACCTTATCAATTTCTCCATTCATAAAAGTAAACTAAAAACCATGTTTTTCCAAATGACTCCAAAGAAAAATTGCGCGGAGGAATACAATGAATCTTAAAAATATGTAGAAAA
Source organism: Crassadoma gigantea (assembly GCA_032360845.1). Classification (NCBI taxonomy): domain Eukaryota; kingdom Metazoa; phylum Mollusca; class Bivalvia; order Pectinida; family Pectinidae; genus Crassadoma; species Crassadoma gigantea. The sequence continues at coordinate 17,636 of JAULCA010433545.1, forward strand.
TATTTTTTTTAAAACAATCCTACAATTACGCTTAAAATGATGTAATTTTCCAAACAATATTATTTACTTTTTATTGATTTGTTTCTGGCGGACGATATTTTTACGCAAATCACTTTTGTTTGTATATCATTTTCAGTTGAAGATGTCACCTGGCTCGAGCAAACGTTTCTGTTTTTTTTAGAAAATACGTTTCCAAATTCCGGCAAATAGAAAATCCGTTCTCAAGTAGTTCTCAAATTCTTCTTGGGTATTCCCATACTGACAACCGATGATAATAAATTAGCATGGTAACGGTAGGAGGTATACCGTCCTATATAGATGATAAATTGTGTTCCCGAACAGGGAGCACCTTCTTGGGGTTTATAGATTCATACACTTCCTTTGGGGAGAAATAGGAACCTCCATCCAAGGGAAAAAAAGAACTTGAGTTGCCAAATGATTGACGTTACGAGAACATTTGCATTTTTTATGAAATTGTTATGATGAAGAACCCACCGTTGTCCGTCTTAACCCAATGGTGAGACTAATACAATATACACCCAATCCCCTTTACGGGTAAGACAAATAGAATATGTGATTTCAAGTGGATAACGCACTCGCCTTTCACCAAGGCCAACAAGAGTTGGCATAGCTTATTTCATAGTTGTTGTAAAACGAATAAAGCTAATTTAATATATTTCACTTAGATTATTTTCCCTTCGTTTGATAACCCAATTCTCAACCTCAAGAGAGATCGAATGATGTATTTGCTTACAGGTTTATTCACATTTTTCCTGGTGTGAAATATGATTTTATCATCTGTATTCATCCTTCTCCTCTGGATCCCAGGTTAGTGTCATCACTTCCAACTATATGTTATTTCTATTCCTTAATTCAATTTATATAATTTGGTAAATAGATATAAAGTGTGAAGGAATATGCTTATGTTAATTGTGTTATAATGTAGTTGTAGGCCTTTGGGCTATATAAACATGGTATAACAGACAACCGGAATTACTTACTGGCGATGGTTACATATATATTTCTTAATACTCCCTTCTAACTGCAACACAAATCCATTATCACGGGTTTTCATTTTGAGAATAGTTGAAAAGAGATGTATTTCCAATTTGGGAATGTGTTTTCAAGTGTAAATATTTAACATATACATACCATGTCGTGTTAAAAACTGTTGTATTGTGTTTACATAAATTACTGACCCTGAGGATATCGACAATTACTAGGCAGCTGCCTAGAAGTCGGTTGAAAGACATGATATTCAGTTGACTGTTTTTATTGATGAAATAGATAAGACAGTAATATGTAGATGATACACAGTTTATCACGCTTTGGGAACATGCTATCGTATTTCTAATCGAACTCGATATTTTAACCACGTGCGAGCAATGAGGGAAAAAAAGTGAAAGTTTAAACTTACCTCATTTCACAGACAGATGGATAAAACAAACATCCTTTCTGTTGTGCCACTCCTTGGGTAACAGTTGTAGTAACAGTGGCAATGAGCGCTGTTATACCGAGAACAATGAGCCTACAACACGTTATGGGTAAATACATAATGCGTAAATCAATAGTTGTAATTTAATAAGAACATGTTTAAATTAAGAGTGATTTTAGAACTGTTTCATGTAGCAATCAAAACCAGTTTTAGAAAATTGTAAACAAATTAAATTAATAAGTTTATTATTTATATGATCATTTTTATAAACACTTACCAAATAGCACGCTTGTTTCTTGATGTATTTCTCTCTGAATAAGACAAAAACATTGCTAACACAAATATTAGAACACTTAGCACCATGCATCTTGGCGTGGCATTTGTCATCCCCTTTTAGTTTAATATGGCACGACCTTGTTAGGGTATGAGATAGCGTTATTCATCGTCCGTCCATCAACTGATCCCCTTTTTAGGAACCGTAATGCCCCTTTGTCATAATGTTTGACATGCATGAGTTCATAAAGATCACCCCGATTTACAGTCATACACTAGCCAGCAATACGGTACATGAAGTGTAAGTTTAGGGTGTAAGTTCATCTGATTCAAATTAATAGGAGGTATGTGCATTACACAATGATCCAATGTCATTTTGACGATGTATACGGTAATATACGATGGCCCATATACTAGTACGCTTTGTCAATATACGACTAAGCAACACATTTTTGTCAGTGGTTTCCTACAAAAACGTTGTCAGCAACCACAAAAGCAGTCGATTTTTGTCATGCATTATACAATTCTTTTTTGTCAATTTACAGTAATTAACATTCCGGCTGATTAATGGAGGGAAATGTGTTGATTGAGATAGCGTAATTGACCTTTTGATAGCCCCTCATGACCTTTGAGGTCTGTTCTTGGTACGGAGTGGAGACATGCATATCGGTTGTTTTAAAGGAAGAGAGGATTCGATCGTGTTGCCGTTGGAACTGACGGGTGAGTTAAGATATTTATATAACAAAGTGAGACCAATAGATAAGAACGAAAGCATCAAATACTATATAACTTAAAAATAGAGTTCAGATTTAATATTGTCTTACAGAAATGTATTATTACAGAGGGACTTCTATGTTTGGCGGCAAAACGATTTTCTTACAGACATATCTTGAAACTCGTAAGAAGAAGTTTTGGTAAACAATTAAGGTGAGAGAACATTTCTGTTTTGAATTACGTCTGATGACTCATGTGGCGATTACTTGTTATGAATCAACCCAGTTCTAGGGGCAAACCGGTCTGGTCAGGTTGTCTATTCATTTCGCCTGGTTTTAAAGGTCTTGTTTTGTAGGACAAGTGGGACAGAGACTAATTTGTAGAAGAAATGTTAATTTTAGGTTCTTGATTCTATGATATCTTGATAGTTACAATCCTTGTAATTGTATATAAATATCTGGAAAGAACTTATCCATGCGATTCGGTGAAATGTCAAGGATATATTATGTATTAAGGCATTCAATTATACATGTTTATTTGAAGGGAAAAGAGTTTTTGGCATAGTGATGTGTGCTTTGAATGAATACTAGCCAATTGTATTCTTCTTTTAGAATAGCTTACAAATAATTGCTCTTGTGTTTATCATTTAAGCAAATCCCATAGGTAGATTTAATTGGTTGGAGTGATGGATATTAAATATGTTGGTTAAAGAAATTATGAGCTTTTCCATTTAATATAAATGTTGTATCGAATTCTACAGTTCACGAATAGCGGTATTTATTATCAATATGTTAATGCGATACATAACATGGAGCGCAATAGAATGGTTTTATTTATTCGGTTTCTCTTGTAGTCAGTTATACAAAGAAACTCGTTAATCTTAATTACCACAATTTCTTCCTATACCGGCTATAGAATACAAACGCCTTATCTGAATCGAGGTACCCTTACTTAACAAAAGCCAGATGAGGACACTAGTACTGGATGTCTCCACTGCTCTCGTTGCCAGTGTTCTAGATAAGAGACATCATTTACACCTACTCACACTTACTAACATTTAAACTTTGCGTTATATGGACTGAATATCAAAATGAATGTATCGAAGATTTCTTGAGGATACGAGTTTACGAACAATTTCAATACCATTACATTATTTTGTTGAAATATGATTGAACGTCTATCAATCTAATTATAAACCATAATTAAATAAAATAAATCTGATATCTAACAAAGAAATTAGATATTTTATTAACTTATACGACATCTTATATACTTTATAAGGTATCTTAAATATCTTATTTAATTATGGGGTAAAATTAGATTGAAAGACGTTCAGTCATATTTCAACAAAGTAATGTTATGGTATTGAAGTTATATAATACATAATTGAATATAATACAATTGTATATGTAATATAATATAATGTATAATTGAATGCCTTTATACATAATATATCCTTAACATTCACAAAATCGTATGGTGGACAAGTTCTTTCCAGTTATAAATTTATAATTCAAAAGTTACAACGATTGTAACTTGGTCTATTCTATCAAGATATCATAGTATCAATAGACTAAAATTAACATTTCTTCTGCAAATTAGTTTCTGTCCCACCTGTCCAACGAAACTAGACCAATAAAACCAGGCGAAATGTATAGACAACCAGACCAGACCGGTTTGCCCTTAGAACTTGGTTGATTCATAAAAAGTAATCGTCACATGAGTCATCGGACGTACTTCAAAACAAAAATATTCTCTCACCTTAATTGTTTACCAAAACTTCTTCTTACGAGTTTCAAAATATGTCCGTGAAAAAATCCTTTTGCCGCCAAACATAGTAGTGCCTCTGCATTAATACATTTCTGTAAGACAAATATTAAATCTGAACTCTATTATATAAATATCTTAACTCACCCGTCAGTTCCAACGGCAACACGATCGAATCCTTTCTTCCTTTAAAACACACGTAACCTTTCCGTACCCATAACAGACCTCAAAGGACATGAGGGGCTATCAAAAGGTCAAATAAACTATCTAAATCAACACATTTCCCCCATTAATCAGTCGGGTGTTATCAAAAGGAATGTTAATTACTGGAAAGCAAAGCAAGAAAAGTGTCAGTGTTTTACGGGCCAACACGGCGTTGACAAAATAAAGTAAAAGCAAAGCAGAAATTGACAAAAAAGAATTGAATGCATGATTAATATCGACTGCTTTTGTGGTTGCTGACAATGTTTTTGTAGGAAATCACTGACAAAAATGAGTTGCTTAGGTCTTATGACTTATGACAACATAAGAGATTTATCAGCAATGTTCTGTTTTGTAGTTAGACATAATGAATCTGGAATGTTATCCATTTGATCCCAGATGTTGAAGGACCAAAACAATGGGAATAATGGGACTGTAATCTCGCTAAACCGTGAACGGCTCCACATTTGAATCTCCATCGCGTATACACTAATTTATACGCAGTCAGAGCTCACTAAAGAAGGGAGATATTTCTATACATGGATATACAATAAGGTCTTTATTACCTGTTTCACATCGGAACTGCAGGTCTGGATCCAACTTCCATTGTAAGCCGGAAGGCTCACTAGACCCGATGAGGATATGTATACCATCAGTATTCTCCTGCGGGTCTCTGGTATTACTCTCAAGGTGCATGGCTATCTGTATTTCTTTTCCATACCTTCCTGTCAGCGATAAACAAAATTCAAATATAAAAACATATGTGCTGTTTACCAGGTAGAAACAAGCATTCAATAACAATAGTTGAACAGTAATATTTGAAGAAGTTAAATCAACAAACGTCTCGTTTTGGTAGGAAACATGTAATATTTGTTATGTAAACCAGAAAATGGAGAATAGTTTTCAAGTTTTCCTATTCTCATATTTTAATGAATAACAAAATAGGTAATTTTAAGCCTCTTTTGTTCAAATTGGCCTATGGAAGCTTTACTTTCAATAATTAGGCGATAAGACGGTCACATTAGTCCTGACAGTTAAGTGCTATTTTTTCTTTTACCGAATCCAAAATATTCAAATTAATCTAGCCATTGAATGTAGTTAAATCTCTTTATTCGACATTCCTTGTTTTAATGCTATAAAGATATATTTCTTTTGTACAGTAAAAACCTATACTACGACACCAAACATCACGAAATCACAGGTGCTGTGGAGACAACAACACAAAATGCGAAATACAACAGGAGATATGGAGACAACAACACAAAACACCAAATACAACAGGATCGGACGAGACAACAACACAAAACACGAAATACAACAGGAGCTGGCGAGACAAAAACAAAACACCAAATACAACAGGAACGCAAGAGATAACAACAACAAATCACGAAATACAACAAGAGCAGACGAGACAATAACACAAAACACGAAATACAACAGGAGCAGACGAGACAACAACACAAAACACGAAATACAACAGGAACGAACGAGAC
>JAULCA010433557.1:0-11204 GCA_032360845.1 Crassadoma gigantea
CCGTCTCCATATATATATGACATTGGCAACTGGACAGTACTGATTATATTTTATATAAATTATTTGTGCCAAGGTGCTGGGGTAGGAAAAGGAAAATGTTTTTTTTTTTAGTTTTAACCATACAAAGCTAGAGATTTGTTGAGAAGACGAAATCGGTCATTGTTTAATCATTTAACTAACACTAATACTGTCTACAATCACACGTATTTCAAATCTACTTAAAGCGTCATAAAATGTCTTGCACCGAAAGAAAATATAAAGGATGACACTGATGTTCAAGAGGATCGTTGTCACCAGAAAGAATGAACATATCAGCACTGCATCACCCATCAGCACTTTCCGTAAACGGAAACCGCCTCCGACGGTTCCCAATTGACTGCATCACCTTCACGAAGTGTTACATCTATGTATTAAGCAACAAAACACAGTGGTACTAATCACTGCATTTATATTCTGCAATGCAAAAAAATATTGTTGTTGCAACACAACAATGCATTCTGTGCGAGATACACAATATTACCTGCAAGCAAGTCTTTGCAAACAAACCAACAGCTTCGAGTTAGCCCCCGCAAACACTGTAGTGACTTAGCCTTTAATCTTTCAGTGTGACCTTGAGGGAGTTAATATTTTCTTCTCACTAAATCCGATTTTTTTGTTAAGGTGTTCATTGACCAGTGTTTTAGAATTGTTTTACTAAAGTTTCATGTTTGCAAGTGTCATATTGCTCAATTATGAAATTTAATCAATATTTCAATTAGTACATGTTATATGAAAACTGAAGTGATTTTTTTACAGCTCATTTAATTTATTTATAGTACCAGAAAATGTTTTTTGTGATTTGACCTTTGACCCCTGGTGGTCACCTTGAGGCTACCAACATGTGGTGCTATAGTAAACCTACCTATAAAGGTTTACATTAATGTTGAGCAAGTACATGTTCGTACATTTTGTGATTTGATCTTTGACACTTACTGTGACCTTGACCTGAAAGGTACATAGCTGTGTGCAGTACATACCACTTTACAGCACATATGGACAAGTAATTAAATATTTGACCTTTGACCTTTATCATGACCTTTGTCTTTGGGTACATAGCAGTGTACAGTACACAACACCTCTTTTTACAGTATATATGGACAAGTAATTAATTATTTGACCTTTGACATTGCCTTAAGGTTACATAGCTGTGTGCAGTTATGCATCACTTCCTGTAGTACATACATACTATAAAGTTTCTTGAAATAACCATTATACATCAGCTCTGATAGTCTCTAAAAGATCTGGAAAGACGAAAAAATGTACAAATTGAAGGCTATATATATGTAACCTCATTAATAATGAAATAAAACAAACACAACAATATTTCAGCCCAATTTTATTCCAAGATATTTCCTGTGTAAATCTGTTTAAATTTTTATTTCCAGGTGGTATTTGCAATCATATCTACATGAACGTTCACCCGTTTTTAAGTTATTATCATTTTCAAATCAATCTTGACAAAAAGCACATGCACACTCACACCATACCAGAACCAACCAGAGACATGGGCTAAAATTGTTGTTGCAAGTTCTTGTCCACCTCACCACATTCTTAGGTCCATTTGTATTACAGTAACAAACTGGCAGCTCAAAAGCTTTTTTAAAATATTTTTTGTACAAGTTTCAATAAAAGATGACATTAACAGATCTATGTGTTGAAGTTTATTGAGTATGAGACAACATTATCATTGGTTAATGAAGATAATGATACGTTGTCGTTCTGTAACCTACCCTGCACCAAGTGGGGGACTTTTTATACCCTATCACCTCCTTGTCCAGCTCCTCCCCAAACAACACTACCTCCTCAAACATGCTATCAATACCCGGCTGTCAATAAAGGTAATAATAATCCTCTCAATGTCTAAACAATATTGCTTGGTATGTCTTTTTCTGTAAAAATAAATAAGGAAAAACGAAGAAAAATAATTGAAACATGTACTTTAACCACCCACAATATTAAGGTATAGTTAAATCATAATTTTATTATTTATCAACTTACTGATAGATACTGGTGTAAAAATTGTGCAAAAATTGTGCAGATTCAGTTATTTTTTTCTGCTTTTCGATTTAAAAGGTTAAAAACTAACATTCCAAGTGATTTTCTTTCTTGACAAATTTGTAATAATAGCTTTAAGACAGGAGGCATAGAAGTCCAGTACAAAAGTTACATTCAAACTCTGGTAGGAAATGTCTTTTCTAAACATCAAATAAAAAATATAGTGCATATTTCTATTGGAAGCATGCTGGGTTATAACCGTGAGTGAAGTCAAGATTCTAGTGATGGGCTTTGGGCAGGAACAAACAACTACCTACAGTAGCATAATAAATCACTACAGGTTCTTGTCTTGTTTATTTCATTCCAGGATTTGAAGAATTAAAGAGTAAAATGTTTCGATTGTACCTCTGACATCTTTGAATGTTGATGTCTCCGAATGTTTAGCTGAAAGTCTACACTGGAAGTCAGACGTTGATCAACAAACTATGTCAATGCCCAAAGTACATCACGTTTCTATCTCAACTGTTAGAAAGGTTTAACAGCCATAGATAATAAAGATTTAACACTGTTTTGTAAGTGGTGACTCAATGTGAAACTGATGAGGATGAAATAAAATATCACAGCACTATACCTGGGAGATAAAAACAATGACGTTGAGGCCTCTAGATAAAACCTGGCTGTCCGACAGACCTTGGGATGAGTGAGTGAAATGACAGAAATAAAATGTCCCATACGACATGTGGCTATAAATAATAACAAGTTTTCATCTTCAAGATTCTTTGAGCTGATAAAATGTGCATGTATTCTGTACACATTGGATAAAATCCATCTATAAAAAAATGAAACTGTATGTTTGAACTTAAGTAAAATCACCAATGGATGTATGCTAAAATGTGACCACTGAGGGTCCATGTTGGAAATGGCACAAGAATTGTGATTATCTGTGCTTTTACAAAATATCCTTATAAAAACGTTCTTGTGTGGCTAGTACTATAAATAATAATATACTATATTCTGAAAGGAATGTCATCTTTTCTTAACTACTTATGAACAATTTATCAAATGAAGTGTCCTCTTATCGAAATGGCTCCTCTCCCATGCTAATCGTGAAGTTTGGCAAGATCTCTGGATCACATGACCTATCACATGACTCAAAACTTTCATATATCACAATATTCTGTTGAGAGTGGGTACGGTGTTGGTGGTTAGTCCCCACTTTGTCAACAGATATCTCTTGGGGGCAGACCAAATCGCCGCGCCCACCCTCAAATTCCTGGCATGTAAGTCAGATAAAATATATGAACCTTGAAGATATCAATGCAAATACCATAAAACCATGCACTACAATGAAAGGATACATCAACAGGTCCTATACAAGTGTTCCATGCACCGCCAAGAGTACATAATGGTTTCGCAAATCACAAATCACAATCGAAAAAACAACTTTATCGGCAACAGACATTAAATTTATTATTTTTTTTTTTTATAATTTTTACCCAAGAATCTAAATCCTGATTTGCTACCAATAAATAATGCATCTAAAGGGAATTTTGATTGTTTGGGGTAATTTTTATACCAACACACTCTTTTGAAAAAGACTTTACAAAGTAGGTAAGAAAGCATACGTAAAATCACAATTCAACTTCTATATCGACACGCTACCACAGATACCATTAGATAAAATATAAACTACAATGAAAAAAAAAGTATTGGAGCAAGGGAGGTTATTTTCTAAATATATAGATTCACTCTAGATATATCAGTCACCTTTGATCTTGTTGGTGTACTTAATGTTCTGTAATGGGCTAAAACAGATTATTGTCCCAAGTCTGCACACTTTATCTCAAATCTGGACAATATACACATCACCAGTGACATAAATAGCTATTTAATTCATTTCTATATCAATATTTTAAATATATATATAATTTATCAGTGATTTGAAAAAAAAATTATTTTTACAACAAATATGCACAGAAAATATTTCTGATTTTGCATTTCTCGGCAACTGATGATCACAGTTTAAAGTTGAATGTGATAATTCAATAGTGTGTTCATTAAACAGGAGTTGCTATTACCAGAACTATTTCGCTGTAAGGGTAAGCAACAGGTCATTAAATAAACAGTGTTTTCTTGTTTTAAAATGTGCAGCAATAATTCAGATTCTCCCCTTCTTCTGACAATATACGCCATCCAAACGAGAGTTATCCCCCTTGTTACTTGCTTAATATATCACTGTTGGCGGTAGTGCATCACAGCACACAGTTATCGAAGTGTATATTATGTACTCTTGGGTTTTATTGGTTAATTAATGTTATTGCTAATACATCTTCAGTGCTCTTTCAAACCTTCCAAATGCACCCCTTACCATCAGGGGATTGTAACACTGGGTCTACCCAACCTAACTCAATCTACCCAGCTGACTGGGTCTACGCATTAATAGGCTCTGTACAGCATTCTTTCAAACTTAATAATAAATTAAATGTAATGTTTGCAAACATCTGACCGTCCTGTGACATTCTAACTATTCTCTGACTCACTTGTGTATTCAACAAACATAACTGTACAAGGTATATATACCGAGGAAATGAGGAAATATGTTTTACTACATGTATATAATCTTACTAGTATCAAGTGACAACTATGTACAGATGATTCTTTATCACAGTTCAACGTTACCAAATGTCCGGGAAACTCAAGTCTGCATACAGCTGATACTCAGAAAACTAAGGTTACTAGGCATAAACTCACTGGCAGATTATTAAGTGTGCAAACCCCTACAAACCACAGTGGACCCATCCAGATCAATCAAATTCTAGTCCAATGAACAAAAATACAGGGGTAACAGCATTTTAAAAGTAATTTTTGCTTTAAAAAAAATTCTGGCTTTCATTCTTTCAAAATGAAACATTAATAAAAAAAAAAAGAAAAAAATATTGGTAACAATTGGCAAAATAGAACAAAATTTCAGTTTCTCTAACAAAGTAGGTTCCAACTTGGCCTATGATGCCAGTAAAAAGACATCTGATAGGCTGAATTTCTTTTTTATTGACCAATCAGGTTATTTTACACTCAGTTGTCCGGTGAAATTAGGGTCGGAGTATACAAGTAGGTAACTCATTTATGCTACATGTAATAGCTTGCTTCCTAGTGGGTAGACCCGTTTCATGCTAAAATCCCCCAATAACATGTTTTGAAAGCAGGTGTCTGGGTCCTTGTGCTTTTATATCATATATACATACAACAACTGTTAATGGCAATATAAAACTCAGTTAATAAATAAATTATTGAAAACTAATTACAGATGATATCGGAGGTTAACAATAGTTTCTCTTGCATATACTATGTGGTAGAAAAGGAAATAGGAAATTTTCATTCACGAAAAAAAATCTGGTTCTAAATACTCCATTATATTTCTCTCCACACATTCTCAGTCTGGACTGGCAGAAGACTAGATCAGGGGGGGTTGGTGACGTAATTCATAACAGAAACATGGTTACGTCAGGGGACATAACTCATAACAGAAACATGGTTACGTCAGGGGACATAACTCATAACAGAAACATGGTTACGCCCCAGAAGGTAATACTGGTCACTTACATATCGCTCTTTGACAATGTGGATAAATGATGTTTGAAAAAAATGTTTAGAGCAGATGGACAAAAAAACCTTTTTAACTGTGTTGCAGTTCACATACATATTATGCCAGTGATTTGAAAAAATCTGGTGTGACAGAAAATATTTGATAATAATAAAACTGACATGACCGAATGTTACATAACTTTTCACCCATTTTCTATGTTTACTATGTATACAAAAATAAAAAAATATCTGTTTGCATTTCGAACTTGCATGGAAATTGAAACCCGGATTGATATTGAGTTTTTGTGGCAAAATGTTTACAATGTCAATGTTCTCGATGATTTTCTGCATAAATTACGTTATAAATAAACATCAAAATCATAATTACTTGTTATGATTCATCGAACAATTCTTCTTCTCACAATTATCATCGCATGATCTGAATTAATTTCCTCATGATTATAACTGTACAGTCACCTGGAAATCAGCTAACAGTCTTCCTCACACACTGGCCTGCAACCTTGCACCTCAACAAAATGTCCGGAGACCTCCGACTGTCCACCCAGTGTAACTTCAGCCCTCCTTGGGGTCGTTGGACCCGGAGAGCAGGGTGATGACAGAAGCCAGTATCTCCGAACTAGCCGGCCAAGTGCAGTCCATCACACTTACAATAATACCACATTCAGTACAGTGAAGGAGAATGTCATCTACAGTGACCTTTTTTATAATAATAATATAAAATGGTTAACAAAAAAAAGCTTGCAAGGACCCAAACACCTCCAAAACACTTTAAAATGAACTCGTACGAAATGATTAATCCACTGATCGCCATCACACTAATAAACACTGACAGCGATCCAAAGGTAAAGTATCTTGAAAGACTGTGTAGCTGGCACATCATCAAATAACAAGAAACCATGATAAATGCCGCGGATGACATATGGGTGAAATGTTGAGTCTGATGTACAGGGGCTACTGTGCCTGAGGAAAGTGTGTTACTATGATTCCAATATATTACAATGCAACACTCAAATGCTATAGTTGGTGTGTTATGTGTGAAAACAAAAAAAAAATAAACAAAATCAATGGGGTATCTTTGAAAGACATGCAAAAACAATATTATTGTTATACAATTTTCATTATATAGATATCTATATATATATATTTATATATATAAACATGGGATGGGCTGAAAAAATGTCTCTTCAACAAGCAATTTGGAAACAAAAACTAGGATAGAATAGAATGCTAGGGAAGAAGAAAAAATATTCTAGCTTGTTCCACACACAAAAAATATATAATTGTGGCGTATGAATTGCATACCCATCATATTAAGAGCCTAGTGGCTAAAAATAAAACGCCAATGGTGAAGAAGCATTTCTGTCTCTTACCACTTGGGGAGAAACCACAAAAATCAGGCCGACAATGTAAGCTATGTGTCCCCAATAACTTAAGTGTGATGAAATCTGTTAAATAAATAATCAATAATGTGCTTCAAGTATCTCTTTTAGCACAAATTATGTGTAATGGCTGGAATAACAATCATTATTATTATTAATAATAATAATATATAGTTATGACAATAAATATCAGAAGAAGTCGAGAAAATAAACCTGTAAAACCGCTGAGGTTAAGGAAAGGGTCACTTTTATAGTACATACACAAAGTTAACAACTTTCAGTTAAATAATAACAATCAAATTTGACTAAAACATTATATATTAACAAATTTAATCATACTCCATTAAAGGTAATATATTTTATATATTACATATATTTGTTTAGAAGTGATATAACTTATGAAGGCAAACTAATGTACATAACTCGCTATACAAGGGAGACAACCCTTGTAGCAATAGTATATATAATATATTATATCTTTATATAATATGAAAAAAAAAAGTTCCAACACAGTGCACACACACAAGTCAACTTAAATCCTAGATTATAATGTAACACTTGATTCATAAGCTATTCCAAGTTCCATGATCTTACATGCCAATCCAATGGCTTTTAAACGAAAAAGCTGGTTACATTCCAAAACAGTTCCCACGTCCGCTTTTCAATGGGCTTTACACATTTCGAAACAAAACAAAAACTCAGAAATTCCAACACATTCCTCAGTGAAAGACTACATAGGTTCTCCTCCTGTACAACACAGAGTGAGCAGAACTGATGACTTATCAATAACAAACCTCTGTCTTTATAAAACAAGAAACCAAACAAAATAAAACAAATCCCTTGTTATATAAAACTTGATTAATAACAGTAAAACGCACAGGCATACACGACGACGCACTGTGACAGAGGTTTTTTCCCTTATTTACTCTTTTTAGCAAAAATATGCTTTTAGAATCTTATTTTTGAAGTTAACGTTGATCACAGTTGATGGGTATAAAACGAATGGATTCTCCTCTACTGACTGCATGACTTAATATTTTCTTAACATACAGCATCTAAAACAATGCAGTGTTGTGAGCGTAAAGTATCATTACCTACGGTACGTAACCAAAGATATGTAGCATATTTTCCAAAAAATAAAGTGAGAAAGAGATCAATTTTCTGTTATAACTTGTATTATTGATGAAGAAATGTCCGGTTTTGTTTTTTAAATGATTTGGTTAAAAGTGGCATACTCTCGAAAACCAAAATGATGGCTGTATGAGAAAAAGTGATGAAATTCATTTGTTTCATCAACAACAGAGCACTTCAAAATGCACACGATTCCCTGTGGTGAAAGTTATGCCCTATGTGGCTTAACACATCAAAGATAACGTCAATGTTGAAATGTTGCCGATTCGCCTGAACAGCGAGTGAATGAGAGGGACAGTTATGCATTCTGTATGAGGTACCATCCAAACCTTACCTACGCACCCCTCAACTCCCTAAAGGATTGCACCATTTCTTTCATGCAGATCGTCCTATCACAGGCTATAGGGGTGAGAAGGTGGGAGGTGATTGGGCATGTGATGTGTAGAATGCACAACATAACATGTATTGACCTGCCCTGAACATTCCCTGCCATACAAGGACAGGCTTTAAATATGAAACAGAAAAAAAATAAAGACAACATACATACCCTTATAATTTACAACAGTCATGACTATTTCATTAACAGATTAATTAACAAATCGAGTTGAAGATATCCACTGTACAAAATAAATCCTGGATAGAAATGCTCAAGAAACCGCATGCTTTCCAAGTACCACGCCACCATGTAACGCTTTAATCATCACAGTGTCAACACTTTCCCTGCAGTACTGTACATAACAACACAATGTGCCAGAGAATACAGCATCAACTGAAAACTACACACGGGTTTACTGTTATAATATGGTTTGAATACTATATGATGCAATCACAATGGGTGCATATGTCACTAGGAAACCACAAAAAAATTTAAATAAATAAAAAAAAAAAATTATCATTAATAAAATGAAAAATAAAGACGAGGACTGGTAAAATATTGAACAATATACTTGTTTGAAATGAGTTATTTCCTTAAAGCCTCTATATATAATGTGATTTCCTAGCGAGCCGCTTGATGTGCTCTCTTGATTTCCTCCTGCTGTATACGTTGTTGTATTAGGTATGTAGCTTTCTGAATGTTATTGGCGATGCCAGTTATTGTGACAATACGGTTACGGGTTCCAGGAACGTATACACCTTTTTTAGAGATCTGGATATTGGTTTGAGTAAACTTTTGTAACTCCACAATTCCTTTTCCACCAGGTCCTAAAATGGCGCCCACTATACTCTCGGACACTTCCAGATCCTGTTTCTGGGGTGGCTGTTTGTCCTCCGTCGGGCTACACATACCAGTACCTAGACCAAATGAATTTTGATTCAGGTTGATGTTTGGGGAGCGTTCTGGTATGGCTTGTGGAGGGTAAGTAGCTGGATTGCTAGTGTAGCTTGTGGCACCTGTAAACGAGTCATTCAACATAGGACTGCCACCATACCTTTCATTGCCTATACTAGGAGAAGAACTCCCAAACAGACTAGATCCTGCTCCAGTTGAGCCCGAACTGCCCAGTCCCGAGGTACCACTACCTACAGGGCCAAACAAGCTCCCGGTTGCCGAGTTACTGCTGGTATTCAGGTAGGATCCGTTGTTTACATTCTGCTGAGAGGAGGTGGGTGTGACCATCATATTTGTGCCTGCCATGGAGGAAGCCATGTTTATGCTAGCCATCTGGGCGTTACCAGCACCCCCTGCAACAGGCATGTTAGCCATGGGTCCCACATTGCTCACCCCAGGGACCTGATTAAGTCCAATCATTCCTAAAATTCCGTAACTAGCTAGAGTGTTCATTGCAATGGCAATCTCCTCTGTAGCCTGATCTGAATACCCACTGCTTCGTAGGGTCATTTTTAAATTTTCAAGGGCACCGCTAGACATGCTACCGCCAGGACCACCTCCCAGGGCAGCGTTGAGGTTGAGGTTTGAGATACCACTACCGATGCTATTGTTAAACCCATTTCCGTTGAAGCCTATGCTGTAAGCTGTAGCACCCTGTTGTGGGTAGTTGCTGTTGTTGACAACCATTTCTGTGCTACGATTCTGTGTGAAGTTTGTGTTGGCGAAGGGAGAGCCTGTGGGGTTAGCGCTAGCAACAGGACCTGTATAGTCTGCGTAACTGATGTTCGGACAGCTGCCACTCTGCGGGTCCTCCACTACCTTCTGTAAGATCAAGTCTACTGCCTTACGGTTAGCCTCATGGTCGCCTGTAAGTACAAAACATATCTGTGTCATTCTTCAGCCCAAGCAAACTCAACCTTAATAAACAAATTTAAGTCTCAACAAATTCTTCAGCAAGTTACAACAGAACTGCTACCTCAATCTTGGAGGAGTGAAATCCTCTACAATATAGTTCCAATTTATATCATCCTGTTTACTTTAAATCTGTGAAAGTTGGAAAGTTTTCTTTAAAAGCAGACCAATCGATATCAATTTTTTCTACACCAATGAATGTTATAAGCTCAAAGGTTTGTAAAACTAATCTCAAATCCAAAGGATTTTTTACTGTTGGACGCTAGTGTTCCAAGGATATTTTTTTGTGACATGTGCCATGACTACGGGTATTTTCCAGTTACATGACAGTGTCTTGAATCAAGATTTTACCTGTGATATAAAATTGTCCAAACTACAGATATTTCCTGGTGAAATAAATGTTGACAAAGGATACTTCCTTGTGACAATATAGTGTCTAAACTAAAGATATTTTTCAGTGAAATAAGTGTCCAGCCTAGGGGTATTTTCCAGTTACAATAAGTCCTATCCTGATTCATGACTAAGGATATTTTCCAGGGACACAAGTGTCCTGACTTCAAAGTGTACAGACTATGAATATTTCCCAGCGACACTTGTGTCTATACTAAGGATATTTACTTCCAACAAGAAAATGTCTTCATTAAAGATCTATTTCTGACTAACAAGTCTCCGTTGTACATATAAGATAATCTCAAACAACATCATGGTGTGTGTGATCAGCCATTGGTGGGGGCACAATGTACAATTATGTTCGCAGTCTAACTGTCACAGGAGATGGACAATAAAACTGTAAAAGTAGTTTGAGTTAACATTAC
>JAULCA010433645.1:0-11196 GCA_032360845.1 Crassadoma gigantea
ACGTTACTGCTACCTAAATGCAACGTTGTGTCCTGACGTAACTGCAACGTTTTCAGGACGTTTTGTGCCCACTGGGAAGTGGGCGGCCGACTGACACAACCGTGACACAATGATGTGCCTTTCATTCATAGGATGAAATAGCCTACGAAATTGAAAGCAAATTCAACGAAACAGGCACAGAGAGGACCACTAGGGTACTAATTACAAAAATGGTTATGTATTATCCGAAATATTGCCGAAAATGTGTCAAGGAAGCCGGTAGGGGCTGGTTTGATAGCAGTCAAGTACGACTCACACTCAAATAGTAACTTATTACATTGCAGCAAAAAGAAGGAATAAAAGATTGTTTGGGTGACAAGTTCACCTTTTGTTCGGGGTCTACACATCCAGACGGAGTCTATGAGCCCGTAGACCCATCCTAACCCGTAGATAACTAGTAATATACTGTTATAGAGGACGTTTGCCGATTCAATCATGTATACCAATGAAACCGAACAGGAAAATTGCATGGCCAGACCGTGGTTAGAACCCGAGACCCTCCGAACTCTAGACGGACGCTTATTGAGCTATCTAGTCGCCGACAATCGACCCAGTCCAGTTCCGCTACATTTCTCTCTTCTTTTTGTCAGTCTTCGCCCACTAGGATACAGCTTTTTATAACCCTGGTTCAGGTATCCCCTTGCCAAGCATACACCCAGTGCTTGAAACAATGGTTGGTCACAGGCACCACTGTAACAAGCAAAGAAAATGCACATATCCTTTATCTCCTGACGAAGAGGGCTGTAAACAATAATTATTATGCAGATAAATTGGCTTGCTTGCTTCGTCTTTTTATGATAGATTTCGACTGGGGATTCTATAACATCTATGTGTTATCTATGAATCACATGCAAACGCGTTCGCGATCATGTTGATAAGGATTAGCATGTGAACAGTTGTCACCTAATGCAACATTGTTAAATTATGGCGGAGTTCAATAAAATTTTATTGGAACGATCTAGCTTGATAAGGAACACACCATTCGAATAATTTCTTAAACGTTATAAGTCATGAAGGTTTTTCAATATATTCTTAAGGTCAAAGGGGAACATAGGGATGGAAAAAATGCCAACTGAGTTCAATGTTTTTATTCACAACGGTGTGTAAATATCAAAAGAAGTGCTGATGTAATATTTAATATTAGAAATATATTTAAGATATTTATTATGCTGCATTTAAACATCACATGTTTTTTTCTAAACAAATATTATGGCTAAACCTCAAACTTCAAACTTTCTTCCCTTTTTAATTGGAATGTTGAACATCAGATAAATATTGGCCTGTTGCAGTGATTTTGCCACGGATCCTACAAAAGATCAGGGTCACGTACTCGGCGATCCAACGACGCGAACTGCCCCGAATGCTGTGAGGAATTTAACATCAGTATCGTCGGGAATTCTACGGCTTTTCACACATGCTGCACTTCTTCTAGGAGCAAATACTAATCCGCAGGTACATACAAAGGACGATATCAAAATGTAATCTTACAAAGAAAATTCAAGGTTAATTGATCACTGCCGTATTTTCGAATTTGTGTTGAACGACAGCTACTTTATAAAAATGCATATAAAGGGGAAAATATTTTATAAGGAATCCTATAATCTTATAGTGATCTGTATTCTGTTTTTTTTTCTCTCTAACCGGCTTGTTTGCTGTCGTCGTAATATCTGATAAAAAAATGTTGGATTACGATCAAACCTGGCTAATACATGCATATTGCTTCCCTCAGACTTTCTCCCTCATGATGATTGGTAATTATTGCGCATAATTAATTAAGTTGCTGGATGCTGTTTTATTGATTGCTGTCTGCGTGATATCTTCTAAAGAAATCACGTAATGGTGATCAAACTTTTTATCTTAGATTCACAGTAAGTTTTTGTACGTCTTACTCCACCCATTCACGTGTCTGCTACATAATAAATAGGTAATACATTGTACCTAATGGATAGTGAACATGGTGAAAAATAACTTCTTACCCGACCAAAATAAACAAGATAGCTGCCATGGTGCCTCGTTTGCTTGGACCTTTCGGATCAAAAGGTTGTTCGCTAGGTCTAAATTTGATCATACTTAATGACAACTGGACAGAATACAAACATCCACAATTCTGTGATACCAATGCTTCACAAAGTCAGATTGGTGTGGTTTCTGCTCTGCGAATATGTGGGATATACATGTCTATAATTATGATCAAACACATGACGGGCCCTTGTTGAAATCTCAGTGTTCAAGTATTTTTCGCCTTTACTTATCTTTTTTTTTTATTTTGTAACTGTCACGGCGCTTTTTATTATGTTATTAATTTGCAAAAATATATATCATTTTACTAGACAATACTGTCGATGATAAAACCAGCAATTGCTTTCGGAGAACTACAGGCGTTCCTCGTTGGTCACCTTAGGCGGGACCTTGACAGCCTGCAACGTGACCTTGACAGAAGCCATGACGACGTACTGTTACTCTGTCACTATGCACTGGATTTTATCTCACGCGGTTGTTTGAACGGTAATCCTGGGGAGAGAATTAAAAAATAAATAAAATTTAACAATTCGAATATTATGGTTCATAATCTGTATTAATTTTTATCTACATTTAATTTTAAATGTCTTACCAAAGAAATAATGTACTATATGTGAATACAAGCCATTTATTTGTAATCAATTATTGTCATCGAATTTGTATCTTTTGTAAGTTCATTCTCTTAAATAATAGCAAAAGATGAATCAAATTACTTTTAACATAGTGTGTATTTAACATACAATGTGTATATGATAAGCTTTTTCTTTTGTTATGGCGGTGTCTGCGTATTTCTCTTCAGCGTTTTATATAAGCAATCTTATCGTATATTGCGTAGAACATAAGAACATGAAGCATACGAATTCAATTAAGTTACATGTAGAAATCAGGTTGTCCTACCGTTTTGTCAGTACTATTCTTTCTAAGTTTAAGAGAACTTAGTACTACGATTTAAAATTAAATGATATAGTATTGGCCATGCATTTATATTTATATATGTGTAAGAATATACAAGGAGATTCATCGATCAAAAACAACCTGTAAACAATAGAACATACTCATAGAAACGGTATACAGATCTGACATGCTTAGGTTCCGCCATGTTGTGTACTTATACTTGATACTTAAGCATACGTGATCATTATTGACGAAACCTATTTGCAGGATCGCTTCGGAGCAGTGAACGTATGCTGAAAAGTTCAGAAGAACGAACTACATGGGAGAGAAACATTCAAGCGAACGTTTTAATGAAATTTGCAAAGGTAATATTGTTTTCTGTATTAACTTTCCCTTTGTCAAGAATGTTGACGAGGATTTACGTGCACGAAAAATGCAAAACAAAAACCAAAAACAAAACAAAACAAACACACCAAAAAACGTGGATACTTACATTTGTGTACAATATTGTTATATTAAGATGTTGCCCCTTGATGGAACCTTCACTACATAACTTCATAATCGTGACGTTGATACGGCTGATCCCTCCTGGAAGAATGGTGTTATATTCGTTGAGCTACTATACAGGATACTTGTTGAAGTTTGATTAAAAACAATCAATGAGATTCAAATATATTTTTAAAAAGATTGATATAAGTATTTAACTGTTTGAAGCTGACATTCGAATATAAAATATAATATTCAACAAAACACGGAAAAAATTCAACATTACAAGCACTTGTCTCCTCGATATATCAAATAAATATTGCAAAGGCCATCGGTCCGTCTTCTGCTCTTCGTCTTCGGTAGTTCATCCCTTCATTTGTACATTTGCGACTCATGCATGAATAAAGTAAGTGATAACTTTGCACAACAGTTACTTCATTAGAACAAGACCCGGTATCTGTTTTTGTTTATATGATGGAAACAGCTCTCAGAAGTTACAAAAGTGTAATATAGTTAAAGAACTATGGCAGGTTGCTATGCCTATTTCCCTCAAATATGATCCACTAGCGCGCGCATCCAACCGTGCGTTATTATGACGCGTCCTCAGGTACAATGTAGCTCTATCGGAATCCCGTGTCTAAGAATGGGTTATTGTAAAACAGACGACTGTAAGGCCATGGTTATTTATACATGCGTTTCCCGATAAAGACTCAACAAAATTCTTATTTTGCGTTATGCTGTATGAAAAACAAGATCGCACAATCATTACTAACAAGTTTGAAAGGATTTATGTTGCACCTTGGAATGGTATAATAACATAAAGTTTTCGAATATCATGTATTACATGTGTATTGCACCCTTTACTTTGTGCTGAATTCATCATGCATTTAACACAAATGAGACTATCCTCGATAACGAATTCTCCCGCTTGTTCGGTAATATCTTTGCGATAATAACTGTTCATTTATTTGCGTTGCCTTTTTTATTCTGACGCAACCATCCCATAATTGTATTTCGGCATCATTTGTTTAAATGATAAATAAAAACACTGGTACCAATTGGAGGGTAAACAATTCATAAATATTTTTACATATGTCGACTTATTGAAATACGGGCAGTTTACAGCCATAGATCTTTTCAAAAGGAATCCTCATAATAACATCATTGTAAAGATGGATATTACTTGTTGTTAACTGTTTTACCTTGTGTTTCTTTTTAAAATAATGTTGTAAAGCTTTTATTTCCACGTCTCTTCAGTGATAGCGTCTTGATTTTTGCCTTGAATGAGTGTTTGGATTTAGTCCTCCTGTTTTTGCCCCGTAATACTGCGTCCGTGAGTATATCCAAATGTCTACAAATAGAGCCCACGGGATTGATATAGGCTATATGATATGTTATACATTCAATAAATACTAATACGAGTATAACTACATTGGAACATTTAAGGTTTGAAAGTGAAAGGTTAAGATAAATGCAAAATTTAAAAATTATTAAAATTTTAATTTTTTATTTTGTAACAGAACTTTCACAAAATAAATATTTATTTTTAATCATTTATGCTTTCATCGTTTTCAATCATCATGATCTTAATAGTAAAGTAAGAATAATAAAGAAAAGTAGCCTATTCATTATGTAACGCAGGACAAGCGTCGGTAAAGTAAATTGGAAATTAACAAAACAAACTAGTAAGTTACACAAATACAAACAATTTATTTACACTTAACAAAAGCACATTTCAATCTATACCATCTTTTCAGCATCTAGACATTCACAAACATACATTTACATAATTTCAAACATTAATTTCCATACAAAAGTTCACAATTCCAAATACGCCGGCTAATTGCTTGGTACCAGTAAACGTTCTTTAAATGAATAATAATACAGTTCTTGTGCTGTATATCCCTGTCTACGGAATGACACAATGGACCAATAGTCCTCTGCTGGGTGACAACTGTCTTAGTATGGTTGACACCGCTGACTAACCGTAGCCTTAACTGACGGTTGAAATCTATGATGCGCGCTACGCGCCTCTCTCGAACCCTGCTGTCCTGGTGCCTAGTTCGCTGGTCTCCACTGCAATATCCAGCTGTGGTCGTACTCCTCCTCAGGAAAGCGTAGGGGCATCTAAATAGCAAATCAAATGATATTTTACAAGCATATAAATCACTACTATGGTGCAATTTAACAGAAGTATCTTGATCGTGACACATTGAATGTGACTTTGCACAAATCTATTTACAACTTTTCTAATGTTGATTTAAGGCGAGAATTGCTATACTGCTCCCCGTTCTTTGCAACAGGGAGGAAATTTATGGATTAATAAAGGATGGAAAACAGACAATTACGAATGTAGTTTTTTTTATCAATTAAGTGTGCTATGTGCTTAAGCTATTTAAATGTATAAACATACCCCATATTTAAATGCATATACAACATTCAGAAAGATTGAAAAGGATTTTTTCAACGTTCATACCAAAGTACGCAACTGGGGTAACGTACACATTCCATGAAGATGCTAGCTATGTAACATAATATCGTTCATACCGGCGTGATCCCATCTGAAAATGATGTTGAGTACATATATCAAAATAGTTCAAACGAGTTTCCTGAAACAGCCTATAGACACAAAAATGTTTGTAATGTTACATGTAATCTATCTCATGTCCAGTATTACATTCTCACAGCATATAGGAAATCGGCGTTAATAGTGTTGCAGAAATTGAAGCCTCTAACATTTCAATCTAATTAAATTTGTTAAAATTTGTTGAAAGATAAATGTTTTTATCTGTTGCCTAACAATACATGTAAACGTAGTATAATTCCAATGAGGCTTTTGTAGGATTCCGGACAGATCTTAAAAGTGTGTCGTGAAAACCTCAAAGGAGAAAATGAGGCTGCCGGTTTGTATAACATTATTGAAGCAACTTATTATGCAATATGTTTATTTATATTTATTTGATATTTAAGTTCAAAACAAATTAATTATCTTTCCAAAAGCAGTTTTTATATTGATAATGCAATAACAATTGCCGATGCATACGTATCAAATATTAAAAAATTTTCGTTTGAAAACAGTCCTTAATATTTATCACAGGCTGAAACAATGCTAAAATAAGAGAAAACACATATCTTATATTTATATTCCTACTCAGTGTATGGTTTTAGCAGATCGTAAAAATATATATTTACTTAAACCTGATACTGAGCGCATCAATATTGATCTCAATGTGCGCTTTCCTATTTCTTAAACATACAGGCTCCCGTGTACATTTGTTGGCTTTACTGGAGACGGACTGGGGAGTAGACAGCAATCCGAAATGTAACAACCCACAGGAAAGTTGTATTTTGTGGAAAAGACATGCAAGGGTTAGCGTAGAGGGCTTTATGGCAGATTTTTGTAGTGGTAAACTTACAGATGAACAAGGAAACCAAACACTGCTTGAACATTTCATAACTAAGGTAAATATGGGTATCCTATATAACTGGAATGTATTATCGCGGATTACATATAAATATAAATATGGAAGGTTACGTATAAATGGAATTACGTAAAAGTGTGGACATTTATCAACGCTCTTGTTTGCTCATTACAGCTGGACAGGATGCAGCTAGTGAAGCATCTTCCAGACATCTTAGATCTTCAAAGAACGCTGCTTCGGTTGTTCAAAAGGAAAATGGACAGGACAGAGGCAAAAGAGACCACCATCAAGCAGTTCCTTACAGATATGAAAAAACACAATAACATCGAGGGTTTGTCATATCCTCCTCCTCCCCTTTCTCCTCCTTATATTTCATTTTTCAGGCTTTTATCACACTTAAGTTTAATCGTTAAGTAGTCCTTTAAATATAATGTACACAAATCATTTTGAAATATGACTTCCTTCGACAACTAAAGAATTTATACAATTTCCCCTGTAAGGAATATTGTAGTGTAAAATGCATATTGACAATATTTAACATTTGTTTTTCATTAACATCGGTATTATATCGTGTGTACCTTGTTTTCATGAAACTTTGACGATAAATTAAAGTAAGTCACGTGAAAACGAATCTTCCTTTTCGTCATTTGTGCTTATTCAATCAATTCTATGAAATTACATCTATAAAAAAACTTTGCTTTGTTTTCGAGAGTGTGACGTTGCATGAATATTTACAGTGCGTGACATGGAAAAGATTAGGAAACAAATTCATGTATGCATGGATGTATGGACAATGATGAACGGATATCTCCAAAACTATGGTAATTGTATAAAAATAATATGATTCAATCTCCTCAGCGAAATATTGTGTTTGTATGTGGGATTGAAGTCGTGCAAAACTTTATTCTCTCTCATGATATAAAATATATAGTGTTAACAAAGTTTGCCTCAATTATAAAGAAAACGGCTTTTGATAACACAGAAAAAAGTGTTCAGCTTACATATAACACGATTTAGGAATCCCTTGATATAAGATTATGAAGATAATTTTATTTTTGCAAGTGACCCATTTTTAAAAAAAAAATATTTTAAAATGAATATTAGATAATCTAAAAATGTCACACGGTACTTATGTGCTGAACGATTTTACATATTTGTTCTACTACCGTTACATATGCGTCGTATGAAGATAAAATATGTTTTGTATTACAATAAACATGCATTTTGGTATAGACAAAATAACGAAATCACTCGTTAATTAATATCCGTACTAACAGGGAATTTTGTTTTACAGCATTGGTTATCGAAAAGAAAGGGTTTACAGATAGAAGGACAGTGCCTGATCCGATACGGAAATTGACCATTACTTACGAAAGTCCTTTGGAAATCTTGCTCCCCTCTGTAGATGGACAGGGGCTCTGTGCATTTGTCTTAGTGGAATTTCTCATCAGGACACAAAACGACTTTATTGAGAAATACTGTCATATTTGCAATATTCAGTAAGTTATGTGTGAACAATTTAAGATAAGATATTAATCATCTTTGTACATTTTATCTAGTATCTACTGTTAATCAGGATAATGAAGAAGTTTAGTGATTTCAATCCTAGGATTTTTTAAGGACTTACAATGAAGAGAGCTTATATTGACTTCTATAAACAGACCTACACTATTGGTATTAAGAATTGTATAGTTGTATAGGTTCATGCACTCATATTTGAGAGCATTATGATTATCTAAAATGTATATAAAGCAAAAATACCACTACAACTATCTATGCCAGAAGAAGTAATGTCAGTTATATACGAGTTTCAGATTTTCAATTTGTTTGACCATACTGAACACAAAATCGTGTCAAATCAGTCACACATTGTTGTTAGGTTGTTACCACATACATACTTCAAGACCGAAAATGTTTATTGAAAAAGAAAATAAATACATAGTTTGTACTTCTAGATTTGCAGACATTCCTCTCGTCTACCCAAAAGATGTTATCCAGGCAAACGTCATTATTGTTGATAAAAACACACATCTCCTGCCGTTGATTTTGTCAAATTGCAAATATGAGGTTGACGCAGAAAAGGGACAAAGGTTTGAGTATGACATAGAAGGCATTGAAAGACAATTGAAGGACCGATTTATCAGCGGACGGTCAAGGATTGCAATTAAAAGTGTATGTACTTGAACATATAAAATAAACTTCAATCTTAAGTACATGATTATTTATAGTATGACCTATAATGCAGTGCAGCATTACTTTCTGTTAGCACACTCACATTCTTTGCATATACATACATGCATGAATAGTCAATGTCAATATAATAAGTAGACATTTTATGAGGTTCTGTGTAAACATTATCACATTGGTATTTTATTAATTAAACGCATTTTTAAAAGCAATTAGCAATTTGAAAATTTATTTTGGATCTTTACGAGATAAATAGAAGCTATTTAGTTGTTGCCTGTTGAAAACCATATATATTCGACGAGATCGGCAGAATACTCATACTATTTTCATGAAAATCGGCAATCTGCCGTACTCGTGAAACATTTATGGTATTTAACGGGAAACCATTAAACTGACTATGTTCAATTTTCTTTTAGAAAACAAATGATAAAAAATTACCATCCAATAAGTGTAGCAACTTGTAGAGTGATATTTGGCACCAGCTTCTAGCCAGGCTTTCCGCCATTTTGAATTTTCTGCATATGTCATACAATCTAAATACTTTTCTAATTAAGATTCCAACAATGATGTACAGATCGGATACAGCAGAGACGTGGTCTTACAAACAACTGAGAGAAGTGTTGCCTCAGGTATTGTTTAAAACATTGATAAATTGAAATTGTATGATCAATTATGGATATTCGTATTATCATAGAACTGTTTAGATAAAGTAATATGGCTAATAAATTGTACTGAATGAAAAGAACGTTTAATTAATATCAAGCAGAGCGTATGTACATCGCAGGAGAATTCTTCATGGCAAAATGGAATTTATAATCTAAGAAATATTCAGCATTTAAAAACTTATGAAAGTATAAAGTTGAATTTTAGAAGAAAGAAAAAAACTGCCGCGTTCGTACTAAAATGTATAGTACGTTTTTGCAGGATAACGTAAAGATAATGTCAAACACCACAGTATCTGAATTTCAGTAAGATATTTAAAGCAAACATGTAGATATAAAAGCATTGGCTCTATAACAACATATACAATATATTACAGTATAGGCAACGTAATATTTAAGAGAATTACAGTTGTGGAATCGCAAAACGTCACAAGATGTGTGATGTGCGCACGTTGTGTGCACGGTGTGTTAACGATGTGTGCACAAGGTGCTAAAGATAAAAATCTGGACGATCGTTGCTTGCGCACATTTGTGCGGACGTTTGACGAACGTTGTGCGATAATAATCGTGGTTGGTGTAAATTGAGAAATGGCTTAATAATATAAACGGTTTCGTGTTCAAACATATTAACTTGAGGTTTTAGTATGTTTCTATATTCTAGCTACACCTGTAACCTTTTCTATCTGTCTATACTTTCTTAAATTTTGAAAAAGTGTTTTCGTTATTTTTTAAACGACCGTAATCGACACATGTAAAATTATAACACAGTCTCGGAAACACAGGTAAACATAGCCACTTTGTACCTGAACCGTAGTTTTCCCCCGCCCCTCGCCAAAACCAGGTGAGGGGGAGCTATTAACCAAAACGAATGCAATACTGATCGTCCAGTTGTGTTTTCAAAACGGTCATATGGTATCACATAACAGCTGTGTGTGTCAGGCACAGGCCATATAAAACTCCGATCACTCATCAAATTGTTATTTACCTATTCTATTACCTAGCTAAGAGCCAAACACATTCTTTACAGTCTACTGGTTACTGTGTACTGTGTTACATGCATTGTAAAATTGTACACAGTGTTAATTATTTTGATGAGACATATACAGTGTACATTATTCTATACGAACCTTCCGTATTTTTTCATTCAGTTATAGTGATAAACAAATTGTACCAAATCGCACAGTTGTGCGGAGTGAAGCGCACAATGGGGCGAACGATTGTTAAATCAACAGTTATGCGCACCATGTGTGGACGATTTGCGGACGGTGTGTGAACATTGTAGGTGCATTGTGCGGTCACACAACTGGTACACTGTACCTATAATATAGGTAAATAAAATGTCAAAAACAAGTTTTATATTTTAACACGCATTAAAATATCGACCAGATTGATAAATATTGTATAACGTATTTCATATAAGGTCCCCATGTCCGAGACATTGAAGGAGATGGTGTTAGCTGACTTATTGTCAATACCACGACTGTATC
>JAULCA010433656.1:0-23465 GCA_032360845.1 Crassadoma gigantea
TCACTTTTGGCCTTTATTTGAGCGTTCGCCCCTGTGGGGTAAGTTTTGGGTTATGTCCCCTGGCCGAGACATACAAGAGTCTATAAAAATGGAAGTGTCGGCTCCGGCTTAACGCTCAGCAATTAAGGATTGTGACGACTTTTTCGCCCGTTGTCAGTATCATGTGACCGTGTGGGAGGTCCTGCTGGGTGTCTTTGGAAGTATGTTTCAGTAAGGTAGCACTATAAAATCAGCATCAGTTCCGCGCTATCACAAGGAGACAATATACGAATATATCGCAGCCTCCCACAACACACGCATACACCACACGCATGCATCTTGCACATAGGGGAGGCCGTCCTTAAATGACTAAAGCTGTTAATAGGCCGTTAAACAAAATTAAACCAAAACCTAAACCTTCTTGGTCAAGCATAGAAATAGTTGCAATCTAAACTCTTTATTGCACCAGTTGCAATCTTAACTCTTTATTGCTGTAATATGAAGACATTTAATACATTTATGAAACTACGATTGCTTTTGAGCCTGTGCCGGATCCATTGGGATTCATAACATGTTAAAAGTGGAATCGACAGCAATTCTTTACCATCTCAATGCACTTGGATATATATATTTGATGTTGATATAACATAAATGACAAAGGCAGACATACATATTGTCTATACAATTAATTTGGTTGTTGTTGCAGGAAGGAAGACTAATTATTTATATTATGTTTTGGTAACTTGAAATAATAATAATTATGTCTGAAACAGAATAATAAAACAAACACACTCAATTGTGCGTATATTAGAAATGCCCTATGTTGGTGATGTGATAACAATGTTTTGTGTTATTACATTGTCAACTTATTGTTTTGGTACACAGGAGAGGCCGTTCTTAAATGGCCATAGCTGTTGATAGGACGTTAACCAATACAAAACCAAACGTAAATGTCCCATATTTTTTATATTGTACGTTCTACAACGAAGTTAGGGGTACACTAGGATCAGATCCATAGATCTATCGGTAGACACAATTTTGTCCGGGCAGCTTCTACAGATTTTAGCTAAATTTCATGAAACCTCAGTTCTCACTGTGTAACCAATCTGTCGCTTGGTTACTTTTTATCAATAAAAATTGATTTAGAACGTGCTTCAATGTATGTCGTGTAAGCGAGCATGTGTATGTGTTGGTCTGGGTGTGTTTGCAGGGTATATTGGTGTATCTTTAATTATGAATCATCATTGGGTTGAAATTTGTGATGCAAATACTATCATTTACACTGTCTTTTGATCTTGATTAAAACAGTTAAATAAGTAAGATTTTTTTTATATTCGTGTTTCTGCTGTAATTACCCTATTTTGCCGAAAGAAAGCAATCATGAAATAACGCCTTTTCGCAGGGTTGTTAATTCTTATACATGTGAATTGTATTTTTTATATTTTCATTGCTGTTGCTGTACAAGATGGTTCAACGAGTTCGATTCTACCTGAAATCAGTATGCATTGCAGTGATGTTATTGTACGCTGTGGTATTAACATCGAAATTCCTCAAAATGACAATTCATCGCACCTCAAAGACCAAGGCAGCTACAGAACGTCTTAAAGTTTGTTTTTGAAATGATACATCTAGAAATCAATATCAATAATATGTAGACTCTAACCTTATCTGGTAATTGACGTATTAACTAAGTTTCAGTTCCTTCAACTAACACTTGAATACATACAATTACTGCAACCACTATACTACTGCTAATTGTTTAATTTTGGTGAACATATGTTTTCAGAATGAAAATTTAGAACTCTTAATATATAGTTACATTTACAGCTTGATGAGATGATCTTTAAATCCAAAAGTCTGCTCTCAATTTATATATGATATTTTCTGCATGTTTGATTGATGTTTCCAAGACAAAAATCCATGCTTGTGTTAAGTTTTGGATAAACGGTGGTACTTGTTGCACAAGAACGTAAAAACATAATGTCAACATTAACATTCGGTTGATATATATACACTTCACTTTTCGGTTTCAAAATCAAAAAGCTTTTATGCGTCCAAAGATGGGTTAATCTTTCCGTGAAACTTCCTCACGATTTCCTTTTGTCATCGATTCTAGCATTACTTCAAAAATCAAATTGATACTGGCAAAAAGCGCTTAGGATTCTGCCATGAGAGAACTTACGGATGCAGAAATGTATATATATGGTGAGGGTTAAACCCATGGTAAAATGATTTAGTTTTAGTTTAAGTGATAGAGCTGTGTTTATAGACTATAGCAACTGTACTAAAATTGGGTTTCTTTACTTCATACATATTCTAGTGCATGTTGTAGAGGTTTGGTTTCAATCAACAATTCTTATATTTTATCTACGTATCCACGTATGATCGCTTTCTGTGCTATTTACAAGCAACCGCAATTTCGTACTCATATCGACAGAAAACTGTTCATGTCTTGCGTCGTTTTGATTAAGTGTTCATAGGACGACAACTCGCAATCTCTAAAAAGAAATTTTCCGTTGTGGCCCGAACAGACAAAGATGGGGTTACACCTAAATTTCCCATGCTAATCACCCACACCTGGATTTCTTTCAATTTTTTTTATGTTTGTATCACTTCAAATGACAATACAAAATTACACTTGAATAATCACCTTTTTGATTAAAAAGGCCAAATGGCCTACATGTCAAAACATGCGTCAATGGCAAGTTTTTGTATTAATTCTTTTTTATAAATCTGATTTTGTTACCTTTCTGAAACATTTTTTTATCAAATTTTTATTGTTTATTGTTAACGGATAGTTTAAACGGAACAAATTGTGGACTTTTAACATTTTTAAAATCAGGCTATCGCCACAAATATAAAAACCTGGTAACATGTAAGTTTTGTTCACCATTTTGATTTACTTAAAAAATTAGCTCCAATATATGTTCTCATCAACAGAAATAATTTGAAAAGAATTGAAATCAGGGAGGATAGTTTTCGAAGTATTTAAACGCTAATGGTGCAAACTTTTGGATTTGAGAAAAGTGTATCCAATTCACAAAAAAACTTAAGGGGGTAATGCACAGCATAGTTACATAATTATTGGATCATTATAAGGTGTATAATAGTTTGATGTTAAGTTTAGAATACATTATTATTCTACAATGCAGAAATAGTCTGAACAATATGTTTTTTTTTCTTTATTTGAATAATACTGTACTTTTCAATGAATATACTTTAATACTATTTAATTACAAAGATTGTTCTCAATGAGCATGAAAAAATCAAGCCGTCACATCAACAAGTTCAGGATAACAATGTATTAACCCCCAATAAGCTAATTTCTCTTTATTATGCAAGTCAATATCCAAATACATTATCAAAAGTGTTTAATAGGGACTAAAATAATAACTATATTGGTCTTTGTTGAACAACATGTAAACATATTAAGTAATTACACATATGAGTAGAACCTGCTGTCATTCCTCATTGTTCCTGCACATGTATTATTCAAATGAATAAAGGTCAAAAGGGCACCCTTGCCAATGTCTACACTATATAGTTAATATAAATAAGAAGGCTGGTACTAAATTATTCAACACCTTAATATTGTAATAAGATATATACCTTAGGCATATCTGACTTGTGTATATGTAAAAAGTAAACACATTTTACGCAGAATCGTTATTTTATGGCAGAAACATGGGTTGCTTTGGTTTGGTTCACTATTGTTTAGCGTCCTATCAACGGGTATGGTCATTTAAGGACGATGACCCCCCCTCCCCTTCCCCCCGATATGTTCTTGTTTGTCTCCTTGTGGTAGAACTGATGGTGGTCTAATACAATGTATCAGCTATTACATTTTTGAAAACATTGTTTACCGATATGAAACTGTCTCTTTCGCGCTTCATAAGTGAAATATAACCCTATTTTTTCAGCTTTGGGTCCATTATAAGGAAGATAAAAAGTGTATTAAGCAAGACCGCACAGATATGCATTTTCCTTTCGGAATTATATATTATTTCGTTTTACGGACACACTTTCGATGTTTTTTGACAGTTTTTGATAAAAATTAATGGCCTTATCTACCTCATATCATTGATAATTATGTACATTAAGCATATACATGACAGTTTAAGTATAACATCCAGGGTCCTACAATTTATTGAAATGTATTTGTATGATAACAGTCAGAAACCCTGTTATACCCTGTTATAAACACGTACTTTTTATCCCGAACAGGTACATACCACAAGTTTTGATACTAGAAACGAAACGTCATCAGTACTCAAGGTTGTATGTTCCTCCAGAATTTGACTTTGTATATATATACATTTTGTAGTGACATTTTCGTATTCACTGAATAAATTGTTACAGTATCGTACTCATGGAACTTTAACAACTTCACTACATAAGCATTTAAATAAAAAAGACTAAAAATGATTGTTTGAAATATTTTGTTGTTTTGAACAGTGTTGTTTGCTATTTAACCACTAACACAAGTTGTTTTATCTTTTTTTTTTCGAAAAGCTGTATTTACATTTTTTAGCGTATTTATCATTTTAAAAGCATTAAGTATAACATTATTTCAATAATTTGGAATCTGCTGATTGTGTAGTATTTAAGAAAACACGACAACGTATGTTGATTGGTGTGATTAAATCCAAGATTTAAGATAACGTACAGTGCTAACTTGAAAGGGAAGAAAAACACGCGTATTGAGATACTACATTGTTATCTAAATGAAATCACATACATTCAATGGACGATTTTCACACATCAGATGTATCCAACAGTTGGCATCATCTTGTTATTAATAAAAAAGACAAGTTTGATCTATTCAAGGTTTTCTGGATTAGTCAACGTTACTTCCCTGGTTAGTGCATTTAAAATACATAATGGTATGTAATTGTGTGAAAATGAAATATCTTGTGTAAATATATCGTTTATTGTCTTGAATTATTAATCCAACGCAACACCCGTTTCTTTTATTTTGAAATCGTGAGTTGAGATATTCTGCTTTATTTACACAAAGTTAAAATTGACTTATATTCTTTTACTCGTTTCAGAAAGCGTCTGGAAGGTATACAAATGTGATGAAAGTGGTAAGCATATATTTTTGTATTTAATTACAAGTGAAAACACTAGTAGCTGGAAATGTTTTCTATATTTTTAGTCACTCCTGGTGGAACCTAGCGGGGACTGTTTATTTCGGTTTTAGTCCCAGATGTTGACATCTGTTGCCGAATACTGTAAAGGGCTATCGTGTGTTTGCTTCTGTAGCTAATTACAAGCTCTTGGATACGTTCGTTGTCAGTTTCCTTTAGAAAGAAACAGATCTAACATACAACCTTGAGGCGTTCCGAATTTCAAACTGCAGATGTTTGGAATATGAATGAAACACCTTTGAGGTTCCCGATGGGATGACTGTTATATATTGTCATCGGTTGATTTAGATATTTTGTGTCTGATCAACGCCTTTATTGGTAAAGTGTCTTTTTAAACCAATAGAAATGTTGTAATACATGTAAGATGTTCAGGTAGAAAAGCTCAATAACGTCTCTCTTCTTTATCATTTCACGCAAAGGCTCGCACTTGTTGTCGCCACCTGCTCCAATGGCGAAAGTAAAACATGATTGGCGATTTGAAGCTACTCTTAGCGAAAATGTCGATGGGGGGCTTTTATTTGAGATACTGTCGACAATAGATTTTTTTATTTTTTTTGCGATAACTATTTCTAAAGCAATTGTTAAGCCCCAAGACATAACCGTATATTACGACGTCACGGCTGAATGCATTTTCAATAAATGATAAGGTCAGGTATTGGAACTCTTTTGTGTTTTGACAAAATTATCACTTGTCAATACAACGTCTCCGTCTGATATCAAAATCACTACCTATCAAACTTTGGCTACATTATCTAGGCACAAGGGTGCTTTATGTAGGACAATGGGGTAAGGTGTTGTCGGGAAACGGGCTGTTTTAATTTTAATTAGAGTAGATAAATCTCGTGAAGTGATGCAGGGCATAAACGAAAAACGTGTGTGTTTTTTACTACTTTCTTTTGTAGTTGCCAGGGCACCTAAAATGGTACATACAACTTGAATTGTGTCATTCTGGCTTATCGAGACGACCATTTGCCGATAATTACAGTATATATGTGTCATCGATTAAAAATTTTCCTGAATGTGAATATATTTCCAACATTTTTGCCAACAAAAAAGTTTTACTGAAAATTATCAACTGATCAAAAGAAGCTAAATAACCACCAATACAATACCAGTACAAACTAGTGATAGGGTTGGGAGACCATTTAGATTGACAGGTAGAATTTTTGAGTTGTAGTTTTGTTATTCTTAAAATAATCACACATGAGATGAGGTGACTTTCTGGTCATTTTGACATATTTCTAGTTTTCTTTTAAATTCCAATTTTCTAATAATGTTTGTTTCATGATATAGCAAGTGAAACACATTTAGTTTTTTTTAACATATCACAGGAAGGTGGCTAAAAAAATTAAATAATTATGGTAGCTTTCTTTTGCAGGCTTTCTTATTTTACAATGATATTTTTGACCTGTAACCCCAAACACTCGAGCAATAACACAGATAAGGTTAAACAAAGCTATTAAAAAAAAGTCATACAAGATGAATGATTCAAGAAGGGTCTCAACTTTTTTTCATCTGGGAAATATTAACATGATATATTTTACCACACATTTGTAAATTGAAAGTTCCAAGAGAGACAATAATCTTTGGACATACCCAAATGTTATTCACACTTTATTTTTTCAATGTTAACATTGTTCATATTAACGGACCATGTTTCTTTTGATTTACATTTTTCTGTGAAGTAGTAACAAGCATGATGTTTTAACTGCGTTTACACATATTTGGTTTTCATTGCATCAATTGACATTTTGTATCAGCATTGAGGCTATTATTTCCAATGTAAATTAATTTTCGTTGCAGTTGCGTAGCAGTGTCATCAGCAAACATAAACAAAGATATTTGATTTGTAATAAGGGGCAGGCTATTGACATATTAAATGAACATAAGTGGCCATAATATTGACCCTTAAGGGACATCGGACTGTAAGAAGGAGAAAATCACTCAAAGTGTTTTTAAAGTTAAATACTTGAAATCTCCTGCTCAAACAATTTTGAAAAAAACGATCATTGTTTTGGATGAACACCCATATAATTTCAATTTAGACAATAAACAAGCGTGGTTAACGAAGTCGAATGCTTTTCGAAAAGCGGGAAATAGAACACCTGTCGAAATACCTTTGTCAATAGCCTCATACCAGTTGTTTGTAATATAAGTAAGCGCAGTCTTTGGACATAGTTATTTGTAATACTTCAAGTAACCATTGTTATTTTTACACTTATCTAAAACAGAAGTGAAAAAATTTGATTTTGCAGATTTTATCATCGCTGTTACTTTGTTGCTACTTTTGCCGTATAGGTCTAGTCGTCCCTCACATTTGTGTTTGTCCCCTATTTGTATTGCTATGTTTTTTAATCATCAGTCCACCAGTTGGGGAGTTTTTGATAACGCACAATCTTTTCTTTAATTTTGGCGTGTTTGTAAACTCTATATATTCAGGGATAATTCGAGGTTCTAATATTGCGCTTTATCACAACCTAGCTAATAGGTCGTCTCAAAGCAGTTCACGAATTGGTCATAGGGCCTTCGCAACCAGCCGATATCTTTATCGACTCTCCGGGGAGCATACAGCCGGAGCTTACATTTCGACGCTAACAGCTAGCATTCAACAATTCTAGAACTGCCCAGCCACGCACTCATTTACAGCTGAGTAGACTAGAGCTAGCGGAGTAAAGTATTTTGTTAAAAATACAACACGATGCCGTGCCCTTACTCGAACCCGAAACCCTTCGGTCACAAGTCCGGCGTCCAATAACTAGACTACCGTGCCTCCAAAGGAGCAAGGTTTTGAAAGTTTGTAGCAATATTGTCAACACATCCAAACATGACCATGGCACAGTTTCAATGTCTCTGCTGAAAGCTTCATGGTTGAAGTTGTTAATGTATCCATATTTAATGATGTTTTCATTATCTTTTGCTCTTTCTTGCTGTTAATTCTGATAGCGCTGTCCGAGAAATGGTCACCATTGATACAGTAGGTACCTCTGTATATGATATTTTATCTGGTTTAGTAGTCCATACGTAATCTATACATGTCCCGTTCTCGTGTTGCATTCTTGTCGGAACTGTATAAGGTTTTTTTTATGTTGAACTGTTACACACAAATAGTGAAGTTGTCTACTTATAGTACTCCCGTGTAACGTTTCATGTTAAAATCCCCTATGACAATAATTTCTTCATAATCACAAAATATTCAAAATATTTTCGAAATTCGGAAGTCTATAAACATTTCTGAGAATTAGCGGTTTTGAATGTGGTGGATGTAATTCGACCATCTCTTCAGACATAACGACAATCGTTCTTCACACAGAATGCTAAACCTCCACCTAATTGTGATTTCCTGTCGTGGCGAAGTAAGTCATAACCACCAATTTTGAAATATTTGTCTAGATGGTTTTCATGGAGCCGTGTTTCTGTTACACTAATAGCGTCCACATCTGAATTCAGTGTTAATGTTTTGCACTCATCAAATTTGTTGTTTAAGATTCTGACAGTCCATGACGACAATTTATGCCAATTAAGAGCTTGACTGTCTATAAGACCTTTCGAAAATTTTGGCTGTAACTGCACTTTTCACGAACCATTTCAACAAATTTTCTTCTCCAACTTTTATATAATTGTCTGGAAGGCATTCTTTATGTCAAGAATTAAAACATCCAGTACAGTATACTTCAATGCAGCCCAGGTAAACAGGTGATTTCATTCAGCACATTTCGTCCCTGCTCCAATACAAATACCCTGCTCTCCAGGTTCAGGATTAAGCTCTATGTTGTTTGAAAATGACAGGAAAGGTAGAAAGCCAGATGAGAAATGGTCACCTTTACGTTACTTGGCCTTTTTGTTTGTGTTTGTTTCACTATGTAAATAATTCCTCGCTAAAATCTCTTTTCCATATGTATGAATTCTGAAATTCAGGACTGGCTATGTAATGTCGGGGTGATTGCTGTCATGTTTGCAAAGTTAATTAAAAAAATCCCAAGAAGCAGGGAGCAAAAAACACCCCCACCTTGACCAGCGGCCATCCTTTATGCTTATTTTTTAAGTTTGTACTATGTACACGATTCAGAATTACACACGGGGTGTGACACAGGTAACATACACTGATTGCTTTAACTGCATTGTTTTAAATGTTATTTTTATATATACACATAATATATTACATACATGTTATATCCTGTTGTATTTATATATATATAACATATATTTGATGTTCACATGCATTGTTATTTTTGTGGGTTCACATGTTCAAGACTGTTACCTGAGTGGGTCGGTATCTTAAACTTGTCTTGTCACCTTCAGAACAACTGTCTGAAGATCTCACAGACCGTCAGCGCTGGGGAACAGGTCCTCTCAGCCCGATGACTTGCGGTTGTCTCGCAAGGGCGGAAGTCAGGCGACACTACCTTGCAGGGGAACTGGACGCCGGACCATCAGTTCCAGACTCAATGAATATAAATCCACAACATTATTGTACCTGTAACTATTACCACACCTGTCATATCTACCTTAAGCTATTTCATTTAACGTATATTTTATCACAGAACATGACAATCCCAGAAGAAATCAGGGATTGTGCCAACAAAACCATATCAACTCCCTACAAATACGATTACAATACAGATACCTACCTGCCTCCGCCGGTTTCAGATCTGTGTAAGATGATGCTACCAGATCTCGAATTATTGTATCACCGGTAAGTGAAATCTTTACATTTACCGATTTTAACAGCACAATAAAACAAATGAACCAAGTAACATCGAGTGATAAATCAACATCAACAAAAACCAATAAGTATTATAAATAGAAACCACTCAATTTTGACCCCACGATAAATCAATGAAATTAAGTAAATCAATAAGAACAATCTAGGCCTGGGTATAAACAATCGTTTACATGTTCAAACCCGGATGCTGTTCCCAAATTCGACTTCCTCTTCCGGTGATAAAATACATTATAAATCACATTTTGAACACGGTTACGATGAATTGGGATACTAAGGAAGCCGAACACCGTTTTCAATGACTGTTTTAATTTGTCACATAATATGAGTCATTAGCGAAAATAGCTGGATTTGAAGAGAGCTTCGGTTTGGTTTTATTATGTTTAACATGGTTTTATTATGTTAATGTGAACGTCCTATCAGCAGCTATGGTCATTTAAGGATCATATGTGTCGTGTATGCAGGCTTGTTTGTACGCGTGTTGGAGGTAGGTTCTGTTGGTGTATTTCCCTCATGGTGATACTGTGGATCTGACGCCGAATTTACAGGGTGCTAACTCCCTAAAACTATATGCCAATGTCACCCAACACAGTACTGCGCCCTGTCAAATGTTCATATCACCCTAAAAGCTAATCGTTAAGCAGGGAATAACAACGATTATTTTATTGACTTTTAGAGCGGAATCTTTTGACTTCGAGGATGAAATAGAGGATAGGATTATCAACAGGAAATAATTCTTTACGAGTAGGGCATACATTTAGAATAGTATGTTCTATACCTGATTTGTTACAACGACGTTTTTTTCTATACTAGATACCTGAATTCAATACAAACGGTGTGTAGAAGATCAGTTCGGTTCGGAAAATTATCTGATGGTGGATGGGATGTATGTGTAGAGCCGCAGTATCTCCCAAGAAATACATGTCTTGTCTACTCATTTGGGTAAGTTCATCACACATATATTGTTAATGTAATTTTGAAGTGGTATTCTTGTTTTACCGCATTTTTGCAGTTTACATTGCGGTAATTGAAGATTCTTTGCATATGTTTCTATTGTGTATCTTATATGTCTGTTATTTTCACATGGCGCTTTAAATTCGATTAGCTAAAACTTGCGCTCGCTAAAACAAGTACTTTTACAGTATTTGCTCGATATAAGCTTCTATGAAGATAGTTCTATTGAAAACGATTAATGTGGTCGGGCGGCGCAGTGGATAACGCACATGCATTTCACAAAGGTAATGGTGTACGTTACCAACCACGTGAGTTTTCTCCAGATATTCACAATTGTTTAAGCTTATGAGCAAAAAGCTAGAGCAGACTGCTGAGAGAAGGTAATCCTCTCGCATCTACGAAAAGGCCATACCTACATCACAAAGGCCATACCTACATCACATAGGCCATACCTACATCACATAGGCCATACCTACATCACATAGGCCATACCTACATCACATAGACCACACCTACATCACAAAGGCCATACCTACATCACATATTGCTACATTATGCATGGGGCAGACCAACCTTGTTATTGTTTCTGCGATCAGCCATTCAGTCATTGACTGAATACTCTGATTTCAAACAAATACGTGACAGTTTTTTAAATGTACCCTATATTCGATACAGTTTCTGCGCAATCAATCTATGCTCATTTACATTCAATTAATCTCTATAATAAGATATGATATATTTTATAAGCAATGTGTTTGCTATTGATATATTTTGACATCTTTACACATTTTAACCTTTTGTTTCTGGTTTTTTTCAGTTTTTTGCGAATGTCTATTTTTTACATTGATGCTTGGTCCTAAATGACTCAAATTTTCGATAGAATGCTAAACATAAAAATATATAAATAACAAAATAATTATAACTCCCAATTTCACATTCAACCCCCCTCCCTCCCCCCTTTTTTTGTTATGTTTGCCTTCATTCCAACTGATCACCATATTTTCAAATGAAACGATTGATTCACGTCTACAAAATCTTCATATATATGAAAACGTTTATATAAAAATATTACAGATAATCTACGCTGTGCTTACCTTCTCTTACAGAATCAACTTTGACTTTTCTTTTGATGATGAAATCAGTAATTCATTCGGATGTGAAGTTCATTCCTTCGATCCAAGGTAGGTATTCGAATGTAGGGTTTGACTCTTAAGTCTCATTTTTTTACAGCTGTGTGGTAAAATCAACAATTCATTCGACTTTTCATTTCTTCGAACCTTGTTAGGTTTTCGAAAGTAGAATTTTACTCGACGTCTTATTTTTTAACAGCTGTATGATGCAGTGTTATTCCCTTTTTGGCACGCTGTACCTGTTACTATTTTTGAAGGTGCAATCAATTGTTTGTGGGTGTTCCGTTCATCGTTCTACATTTGAAACATGTTATGAATTCACTCGATCCACAATACAAGTGAAGAATCTTAAATAGTCATAATGGCAGCATGATGCAGAAGATATTTTAATTGGTTTGCTCTCTGAATTAAATGACGAATTTTATGAATAATTCATTCCTTACACCGCATTGTCAGATGATTTGATTTGATATTTTTGATCAACCTGCCCTTTAGTAAATCCTCGACTGAGGACCACAATTTCAAATTGACAGCATAAATGGTGTGAAGATCAGAGTTAGGGGCTTGTTTTTTCTCACCTTGGAGCGAGTAATCGTCCTAACTACCACATGCTTTAGCAGAAGAGAAATTAATGCCTGGTAATTGACAAATGAGATTATTTAATTTGTCTGTTTTTCTTTTCTACCAAGAGTTCCGAAAATGTTTGTAGATTAACGTAAAATAGTTATAGTTTACAACTAGTCTTAGAAATTCTTGATCCAACACACAGCTCTTTTAATCAAGATATCAAACGCATTCACTGGTCAGATCATCAAATAGCGACATCACATTTAAGTTTGGATTGGTTATATTAGATTCAGCATTCTACTCATTGCCAATGTCATTTAAGGACATGCTTCCATTTTCGTAGTGAAAGCGTGCATGCCTGTCTCTGTGCCTGAGGCAGTATGTCGTTATTTGCCTACTTGTGATAGCGCCGATCCGAATATGGCGCTTCGTTATTTCCATATTATGCCGAAGGAACCTTGCACAGTATTCCGGCCAGTCACGTTCATACTGACAACGGGGAAATCCGCTATTGCAGTGACCCTTAAGGTTCAACTTTAAGCAGATAATCACAACTACCACTTTAACGATTTGCTTTGTCCCATCGGGAGACAGAACCGAATGCCTACGCCGCTAGGCGATAGTATTGCCAAGAAGCGCTACATGTATGTCAGGAAAATGGTAGGATTTAGTTTGGTTTGGTTTAGTGTTGTTTAGCGTCCTGTCAACAGCTATGGACATTTAAGGACGGCCTCCCCTGTGTGCAAGATGCACGCGTGTAGTGTATGCGTGTGGTGTTTTGGGAGGCTGCGATATGTTTGTGTTTGTCTCCATGTGATAGCCCAGAACTGAAAGGAGTTAAAAACATCTCAAATATCGTCATGGATGCAGCATTCTTTTCACAGTCCCTAACCTGGAGGGGTGGCATTTGGCAATGACTTTCTCTGGTTGTATCGCAGAAAGTTAATATAAACGCAGGCTCTGTGAATATAAAAGCTCTTCAAAAGGACGATAACTCCCACTGACTGAACATGTTTCGCAACAACAAACGTGGAGCGTTGAGTTTATCCGACATGTCATTTTGAAATCGGAATTTTATCTTGTTGTTATTAAGAATCCAGTTATTTCTCAAAATGACAACCATACATTTTCCGAAACGACACTGGGAGATTACTCTATGTAAATAATAACTAAGGTCATAAGTGTTGGTTTGGATTAATTTCGTTAGCTCATCGGGTCAGAAAGACCAACGTGAGTTTATGCCATACCGTGGCGTCCGTCGTTCATGCGAAAATGAAGACGAGTGTATATGTGAACAGTAACATGTAACAATAACGATATTTTTCACAGTTACCTGCTTAGTCCTTGCAGCAGTTATACCTCGTCTAAAAATACATTAAAAAACCGCCATTTTTTATATGCGCAAGGCGAGTCTAGTAAGGACATCCGGTATGGAATCCAGTCCGGAATTGCGGTATAGAAAGAGTTAATCAGGAGTAGAAACTACTGCTCAACTAAAGGCGTAAAAGTGAGGCATTGTCAAGGGAGACATTATGAAAGAGAAAGTTTTTCTGAGAAAAGAGGAAAGATAAGATCCTAAATGTAATTGCCTCTTACGATCAATGGTGTGAGCAGGTACAATTCTTACGCCCTTCATGAAATGACATGCCGAAGGCACCAGCTCAGCATTCCGCCCGGACACATTATACTGACAACGAATGAAACCGCTGTTGCCAATACCCTGAATGCTGAACGCTAAGCATGGAATAACAACTACCATTTTAAGGGCATTGGTATGTCCCATTCTGTGGACAAAACCAATTGCCTTTCTCACCGGGGCGAACGCTCAGCATTAAGGCCAAAATGGAGGTGTTGTCAAGCAAGGCGCTAGGAAATATACGGTAGTTAGAAGTGGAAAGTAAGACACAGATCCACAATATTGCAATGTGTGCAGCAGATTTATTTTGGTCGCTTTTGTGTCCGCCAAAAAGGGACACCAAAGCAAATCCCCAACTAGTAGCCTCATACTATACACCAGTTGGTAACAACAGGTGTATCTTAAGTATTTTGTCTGCAGGGGGATGATGATCCATTTATTAGTCTCAGGTAATACGAAATCTAAAATGGTAAGATGACTCCATGTTACCTACTTGTAACATAGATTACTGAGATTTTGATTACTTCTACGTGTTTTCCCTAAAAATTACTACTGGTGGTTCACGTGTGTAGAATAAGTTTTTTACTATTATGTTTTGGATGTGAGTGTGGATTTTTGCAACGATTAACGTATCTGGTG
Organism: Crassadoma gigantea; assembly: GCA_032360845.1. Lineage (NCBI taxonomy): Eukaryota > Metazoa > Mollusca > Bivalvia > Pectinida > Pectinidae > Crassadoma > Crassadoma gigantea. The sequence continues at coordinate 14,776 of JAULCA010433656.1, forward strand.
CATATTAAGGGCACAAATGACTTACATATTTCATAACGTATTCTAAGGAATTTTGTGGTACTGTACACAACATTACATACGAATAACATGATGAATATTGCAAAGTTGTTTTCTATTTTCATGATGAAATAAGTGCTTCCGTGTCAAATTTCAAGTTACGAATTCTTCTCGGCAAGCTACATGTGTAACATTATGTTTAAACTGTGTTAAAATAAGGTAATATTTTCTATCGATCTCTGTCTATGACAGATGAACCATCTTGAAAATCATATCAGGAAGTTCTTATAAATCCATCATGTTCTTAGCAAACTAACGTTCACGTTGTTCTTTTGTTTAACATCGCCGTAAATAAATATACCCTGCTTCTTGCACACATACACAAGCAAGCATAACGTGACAGTACCCAAATCGGGACACTTTTTAGTGAAATAATGATGTATTTCATACCATAGTACCGATCCCTGTAATTTTTGTTCCCTTTTCCCAAAAAGATATCATTATCGTTGCATTTTGATAACAAGTTGATATTTCCGGCGCGTGGTTCTTAACAGAACATGACATATCTTTGGAATATTTAGTAGTCAAGGGTCGTTCTGTATGAATTTCTTTTCCAAACTAGAATTAGTTGTGAAATAGAAGGATTGTGAAAAGTCAAACATAAAATTTAAAAATCAATAACGTCGCACGGCGCATCATTTTAGGACGTTACATTTTCGTCATTATTTACTCATTAAAACTGTGATTGTATCCATAAGACGCAGTAAACATAGTTAATATAATGTTTTACTGGTATATTAGCATCTTTAAATTTATATTTTCAATTCAAAATTACTTCTTTGCACAGCATACAAATGTCTTGCTACTTTTTCCTTCAAGTGTCCCGATTTTTGTATTGTCCCGATTTGGGTACTGTGCCGTTAGACCACGCAAATCGCGACACGTCCTTAAATGACCTTAGCTGTTAGCTTATGAAGTTAAACAACATATAGCCATATCATCGTACACGTCAACTGCAATATCGCAAAATGCTGGTGCTAATTAAATAGAGCTCAGTTGAATGACCAAGAATATAATCGGTTTATTTCTTTGAAGCATGAAAATGAAGAGTCACGTACGAAAAAAAGACAAGATATTCTTTCACGATTCCGGACTTTCCGACGTCACCCGAACCAATCCCAAAGGAGAAGAGTGGCGAATGCTAACATTTAAAGGCGTTAGAACAGAACTGAATCATTTAAAAGTAGGTTACAAACTATCACATTTCGTTATTTAATTACTATGGATATTTTATGATTAGCTATTGGCATTGTGTTTCTAATCAACTTCTTTCAAATTAATAAATCACGAATTAATTCAATGACACTGACAGTTGATAACATAGAAACCTGTTGACCACGTAGTACCAGTAAATACCATTTAACAAACTGAATCGAAATTATCATTTTACAGTACAATTAATGTTCAACATAAATTATCGTATTACTATTAATACAACTTTTTAGTGTCAACAACTGTTACATCAAACCATGCATGTAGTTTTATGTATTTATAAAATTTTCATTATATTTATTCCAGCGGATGCCGGACGCCGTGAAGATGGACATCGAGGCATGGGAGTGGAACATTCTACCAGAAATGTTTGCTACAGGTCAATTCCCCAAACAAATAATTTTAGAATTCCATCTGTGGTCTCAGGAGTATACTACACAGAAAGATATGTGGATTCGTCGACTTTCCGTTTTGCGAGAGATATATGACGCCGGATACAGAATATTTTGGATGAATAGAAATTTAGCATGTAGATATCTATCGCTTTACCAAAAAAAGTTGTTCCTAGCATGTCACGAGATATCCCTCATACGGAATGGACCCGATGTATTCAAGACAAATTAACTGTAGAAGCATGCTTCCTTGTACATTACAATTAATATTAGTCACGAGCTATAATTTTGAATAGTTTTCGATTAATATTCTTTTATTCAGAATTCAGCTTACAACGTAATTAATACTTAAGTCAATTGTTGTTGAAAAACATGCGAAGAAAGCCTGTGCAAATGCCGTGCCATTTTGTTTTAGTATTGACAATTTACGAAAAAAACACCAATACAATAATTAAGCAAATAAAAATTGACATAACAACCAAAAGTCAAACTTCCATCATTAAATCATCCTCGATACTCACGTTGGCTGTATGCATCCCCTGGAATATGTCATATCAACATCAACATTGAAGGCACAAAGGTGAAAAAAACCTGACCAATCGCCAGACTGATACATGTCTTTTGAAGATTACAGAAAAAGCGAGAGCCGACTTCAAAGCCAGTCAATTTTCATCGTTACCCGACGGCGAGGTTCTTTTTTTTTGCACATCACAGGAACAAGATTGAGCAACTAGTCCTCTAGTTTTGCTTTGGCATAGTCTAGGGGTGCAGAGAGTGTAAGTGCGCGTATCCAGGATGTCAATGAATATAGCTTTACTAATTCATTCTTATAATGCGAAATATTTGACACCATAGGGCTGGTTATATCTTAAGAAGCATTTACATCATATTTTGGTTAGGTTTGGTTTTATTTTGTTTAACGTCCTATTAACAGCTAAGGTCATTTAAGGACGGCCTCCTCTGTGTGCAAGATGTATGTGTGTGTAGTGCATGCATGTGTATTTTGGGAGGCTGCGATATGTTGGTGTTTGTCTCCTTGTGATAGCGCGGAACTGATGCCGACTTTATAGTGCTACCTCACTGAAACATACTGCCGAAGACACCCAGCAGGACATTCCAACCCTCCTCAAACTAATCAATGTTCATACAAATGCTTTTAAATGTACAGTGAAGCAACATTAGAATATTTATGTAAGATATCATCTCGTTTAGCATTTAGTTTGCTATTGACTTTTTTGTGTTGATAGATTTTTCAGAATCCAATAACTATAAAAATAGTTACAATTATTGATTGATGGGTTTTACGTCCGCTTCAATCCCGTGTTATGATAAAATTTGAGGTTCTTATACACCCCTTCATCACAACCAAGTTCGTAAATTGTCTCAAAGCGGTTCACAAATTATAATCCGTGGCTATAGGGCCTTTCCAATATCGTTCCCAACTCCTAAGGGAACATACAGCTGGTGCTGCCGTTTCGGCGCTCACAGCTAGCATTCTACAATTCTAGCACAGATAAACAGCGTACTCATTTAAAACTGAGTAGAATGGAACAAGCGGAGTAAAATACCTTTCTAAAAGACACAACACAGTGCCGTGCCGTGACTCGAGCTCACAACCCTTCGGTCACGAGTCCGACGTCCTTCAACTAGACTGCCGTGCCTCCTAAACTATCTAACCTTCTAGCTATCATTGTAACATCGTTTGTTTACAGATGATGATTTCTGTGGAATTCAAATCGCATCAGAGGACGTATATCAATCTCAGAAATCAGTTATATTTTTCATGTTGTTAAAATGGCGCGTGGGTGGTTTGCTCTCTATAGCTTAACGGCCCATTGACAATCTCATTAAGAGCAAAAATAAAAAAAAAAAAACTGTATAATGAGATATTAAAAAATGTATATATAATACTGAAACAAAATATGTGAACACATGTAAAGGATGCAAAAAAAACAACATTATACATTATTATCAAACGAAATGGATACGAAGTATTTCATATCTTATCGTAAAGTACAGGTGATAGTCAGATATTAATGGCTGTCTTCGGCAGTATGTTTCAGTGAGGTAGCACTATAAAGTCGGCATCAGTTTCGCGCTATCAAAAGGAGACAGTACACGAACATATCGCAGCCTCCCAACACAGGCATTCACTACACACATGCATCTTGCACGCAGGGGAGGCCGTCCTTAAATGACCTTAGCTGGTAATAGGACGTTAAACAAAATAAAACCAAACCAAACCACATATTAATGGCACAGAAACTATATTAAATAAACTTTCAATATACGGTACATTATAGAATTTGTCACGTATTTGTTTGAAATCAATCAATTTTAACATGCTTGAAAGACTAACACAATTTAATCATTTACTATTTGCTGCTTATTGCTATTACTAAGCTTTTGAGCTAGGTGTACGTGTGTTAGAAAATGTGTGTTAGGGAATATACGTAACTGGTGTAAGGAAATGAGAGATATAATGTATGCGTGTTAATGTACTGTTATTATGCATATGTGTTATGTCATGAAAGTTAGTTAGTGAAGGAGTATAAAACTTGTGGTGACTATATGTTTGATTGTATATTAACATAGGAGTATGTTAGAGTGATAGGTGTGGCGAGTGATAGCCCTCCTGTGTGGGGACATGATTTATATATGAAAGCTGACCCCGAGGCCCCAACCTTGGCAGTCTTCCAACGCTTACATGTACTGGGCATTAAAAAAAAAGTTCCGGAAAAAAAGCTTTTGAGCTAATAGCGTTAATATTTGAAAGTCAACACTAGTGACATCTGTCTATATTCAAAGCAACATGCCTAACCAAGGCGTCAAGCGGCATTATTTAGTGAGTTGCAGGCATATAAGAGCGCTACAGGCGTCTACTTTTGAAAACCGGAAGTTTACAAGCCAAACAGTCGAAGTGGGACGGAAACACCCCCTGACATTTGACCCCATATCAATCCACCATCACATTTTTAAATCTAGTAAAGCCATACATTTTTTCTAAAGTTTAATGTCTGAAGATTTCATTCAATGTAAACTATGTCAACAATTGTCTGTATAAATTACTTGGAGGCACCGTATTAAACTGGAACTAATTTTAGATTGAGATTAAAATCGTACAAGTATGAAACACTAGCTGATTGACTGATTACACTTTGTAGTTGTGCGAGTCCTTAAAGGGTTTCTCGCATTCTGTGAAAATACTCCGACAGCAAAACTATCACAAACTTGAGTTTCAAGTCTGATTTGGTGGTTTGTCAAGCTCATTTTTTGTCGAAACGTAGAAAGAATTTCAACGGATCAACAATAGGTTGCTATTTCCATAAGTGCTGAATGTTAAGCAGAGAATAGCAACTACTATTTTAAAAAATTTGGTACGCCCCCTTATTCAGACAGAACCTATCGCCTTCCCACCTTAGCACCTCTTAGAATAGTGATTTGTTTGGTTTAATTATATTCTGTTTATGACTAGCTATTGAAAGGACGTTGAATAAAATAAAATAAAACCAATCCAAATGTCCTTTTAACAGGTACACAAACATATCGCAGCCTCCCAAAAAAAACACAAGCATACACTACCCGCATGCATCCTGCACACAGGGGAGGCCGTTCTTAAATTACCAAAGCTGTTAATGGGACGTTAAACTAAACCAAACCAAACCTTTTAACAAGTAGGGTTTTGTTTGGTTTAGTGCTGTGTAACGTCCATCAACAGCTATGGCCCTACTTGTATAAAACATCTCAACTCTTGAGATTTCTCAAGTCTAAGATTTCCTATAGACAATACATTTCTTGAGATTTTCCTCAACTTTGAGATGTTTTATACAAATGGCCTATGGTCATATAAGGACGGGTGATCATACAATAGGGTATATTGTTGTACTTACCTCCTTGTGATAGCGCCGATCTGATGCCGACTTTATTGTGCTACCTCACAAAAATACAATACCGAAGGCACCCAGTACATCATTCATGTCGGTCTGATTATACAACGGGTGATCCAGTTGTTGCTTTTTCCATAGATGTTGAACGTTAATAAGGCCTTTGGTATGTCCAGGCCTGGGGACAGGACCAATTGTCTCCCTCGTCTTGGCGAAAGTATAACATCATTAATGTTCAGAAGAAGGAAAAAAGAAGATCCCAAATATTGCAATGGGTGCAGCAGGTTTGTTTTGGTCGCTTTTGTTGGCACAAAAGTAAACTCCCAATCGTCCCACATTATTTGCCTCTAATGATACATATTCTTTTCTCGATCCCCGACTTGTTGGGATGGTCATAGCGAGACGCCCGTCGTAAGTTTGTCATCTTTTCATTTAAAACTGTACTAGTCCTTTACGACTCGGTGGATTCTGACAAAACTGAGGGTGTGACCTTCCTTGAGCAACAGGGGTTGGACCCAATAGGGGAATCTTAGTATATTACACTTTATTGGCTATAAGTTGGTCTCTAGAGTCACGATAACTTTTGTAAAAAAAACATATTGGGAAGTCATTACTGCTGCACACAATTTGAAAACGTGTTTTTGATATGATAAAAAAAACAACAACAGAAATTGTACAGTTTAATTTACCGTGATACACATTAAAAATCGAATCTTCATAATTATGTGGTACTGTGCATTTGCCATGTTTGGCATGCTTAAAAATAATTTAAACGCATGCTAAGAACTAATTTTAACGGTTTTGATATTACATAAAAACTAATTTATAAGGATTTTTTTTAAAGAACTAAAAGATAGACCATTAAAGTAGTAAGTTCACAATGTTGGTTAAATTTCTTAAAAATTTATTCATTTTTGTTTCTAATGAAAATATTTACTTCTCTTACTTTATGTTTTTCAATATATGACATATTGTGTATGAAAAAAAATCTGTTTTCAAATTATAGTAGTACAAAAGTACCGCTTCTGGCACATTGTCATGGAGTGTCGTCTCCTATGTTAGCCCTACCACCACCCCGCACCCCCCTAACAGGGTGGTACCGTAATGATGACGTCACAGGATTTCCTACAGTATGTTTCAGTGAGGTAGCACAATAAAGTCGGCATCAGTTAGGTCAATTATTATACTAAATATTGTGTGTAGTTTGAAGGCCGTAGACCTTTTTTAATGAGGCACACCTGTTGCAGGACAATGAAAAGAATTCATAGCGACAACTTCTATATACATGTAAGTTAAAAGACAAGAAAACAATGATATATATGTACAACCATTTAATGTCTCTGTCAACAGAACGGACACAGGTCAGAGATCTAATCCGTGTCCGCCCGTACAATATAAATCCTAACATGCACATTATTTACATTACCAAGGGTCATCTACTACCTGTGATGTGGTATCGGGACGATCTGTATCGGGTGTACGACCTTTCCCACAAAACTGGGTCCTGATATTTAAATGAGACGTTTCTAGAGTAGTTCATTCTCCTACAGATCGGTAACATAGATCCATTCTTGCTGAACACACGAGACGCTGTTAATGTAGGTCGATCGGCTATGAGAATTTCCAATTTAGGAAAGCTCTTTTGTACAGTTTCGCGCATGGATTCACACTACCAAGTGCAACTTTCATAACTGTTTATGCTACTAAATATATGATATGTGTGCGCCATAGCCAACTCATTACTATCACATATGTAATTTGTCGGCTTTCTTTTACATGTTTTGAATATGTCACACATGGTTTCGTTCTTTTCTTAATCTTCGCTCAAGTTTCAACAAGCCCCCTTAATAGATACAATATTCACCCTAAATAAATACCCTTATCAAAAATCGGAGTAAATACGTGTTATTTGATATATTGAACTTAAACATTAGATATGTAAAAGGTGCATAACCAGGTTCACGAAATCAAAATACGGCATTAAGGCTGATGTAATTGAGAAAAATTGCTCACCAGTTTTTAAAACATGTCAATCTCTTAAGCGACCCCAATGAATATTACGAAATGATATGATATTTGAAGATCATTTATATACCAAGGTCATGCGGGGGGCCTTTTTCTTTAACTATGTGTGGAAAGGTATACCGGCCTCTTGTCCCTGCAGGTAGGGCGTAAGAATTGTACCTGCTGCCCCCATTGTACTAGGCTACTAAGTATGGGATCTTATCTTTTCTCTTCTTTCTAAACAACGTTCTTCTTCCTAATGTCCCGCTTGACAATACCTCACTTTTGGCCATAAGTTGAGCGTTTGCCCCTGTAAGGAAGGCTTTGGGTTCTGTCCCCTGGTCGAGACATACCAAAGTCTATAAAAATGGTAGTTTCCTCTCCTGCTAAACGCTCAGCAATTTAGGAGTGGGACGACTGGTTCGCCCGTTGTCAGTATAATGTGACCGAGTGGGATGTCCTGCTGGCTGTCTTCGGCAGTATGTTTCAGTGAGGTAGCACTATAAAGTCGGCATCAGTTCTGCGCTATCACAAGGAGACAATACACGAACATGTCGCAGGAGAGGCCGTCGATAAATGACCTTATGTACAAAAATCATAGTACAACGTCCGCGTAATATATTTTACAGGTAAATATGTTTAAACCATGTATCTTTTAACATAATTACTACCTTAACTTCATATAAAATTGCCTTTCTTAACATTCAATGCTTTTTTTAAAAGAGCTAGACTTGTTATAAACATTATTGTAATTTTTAGCCTCAATGTTTATAACATGTCTAGTGCATTCATATAATCACATAGTATTATCAAATGGCAAATCATATAAAGTTCATTTATTGATCAAGGTTACTTAGCCTTTGTTTTCTTATTTACCTACCGCTAAAATGTATTACTTGGAAATTTTACTATGATTGAAGTGATTTCGCATGGCAACATCTATCTTTATTTGAGGATGGAATTCCTCTAAACAACTAGTAATAGAGAAATAAAGCTCCGCATGACCATAGCTGTTGATAGGACGTTAAACAATACTAAACCAAATCCACTTTGTCTCGGCCTTTTAGGGACCGCAGAACCAAATGATTTTCCATAGACGATAGTGTTAACGTTTACCACTGTCCTGGTCAAATGGGGTTTT